>VZRV01010292.1:437405-648133 GCA_013398115.1 Falcunculus frontatus | reverse complement strand
CCAAAGTTGCTGGAAAGCACAAACTTCCCCGGCGGGTGCCGGTACGCAGGGCGGCTATAGGAGCCTTAATGTGGCGAGAGGGGGGAAAGACCAAAATGGACTTATTTTCCAACCCCCCCCATCCTCGTTTCAAGCACACAATATGGTACCCACAACCGGCCGTGCCCACCGGAGTTTGAGCATAAACTAATAATAGCTGGATAGTTCCACAGGCTATCCGAGCTGGCGGGTCTTCCTCCCTCTGGACAGACTAAAATTGACTGTAATCTACTGAAAGTCGGAAAGCAGCTCGTTTGGGTGAGGGGGTGGGGGACTGGAGAGTCGCTGCAGGAAGGATATAAATAGATTTTTTTGAACAAGAAGAAATAGCTTTAGAGGTTAATGTTTGGGAATATTTGCTAACAGGGATGGCTCTCTTGCCTACCATGATAACCCTTAAGCCTGTCCCTCTCCACACATCCATGGGAAACCTTGTTGAGATGTATTTTAAGAGGCTGTCATCTCCGTTATGAATTGCTGAGGTTTGTTGACACAAAACTGAAAAAAATCCAGACGATTCAAAGTAAAGGCTGACACCGTGTCCTTACAGTCTGCGTTTCTGAAGGTGGGGGAAAGATTTCAATGACATAGAGTTAATAATAGCAGTGTTGCCCTTAACTTCGTGCTGCCCCAGTGGATGTGCACTGCTTTATGTCACATTTGTCTTGTCATTTGTGATTTGCTTAAGAATAGAAATACATATATGTATATGTCATAGGAAGTATTTTTGAAAGCCTTTTAGATTAGTGTCTTTGATCTCAAAGTACATTTTTGCAAGCATGTAGTCAGGCCTTCTGAAAAGAAGGCTTATCGGCAGAAGAAACAGTGTTGTTTATTTGGGAGAGCTGTAGCTTACTGCGTTAATATCTGCCTTCACCAAAGGCATGGTTGTTTATTCCGAAATCCTTCCCATTCAGACAGATTCCTTCTGGATTCTTTTGGGGCACGTATTCGTATTTTTAAATATCTTTGACCTTTGGAAGCCGATGGGTTCCCTTTTCTTGCTGTCACGTAAATACAGAAATTCTTCAGAATAAGACCCTGAGAAATGTCTACCTACAGGGGGAGGAGAGGAAAGGGAACATGCCAGTTCTCATCCAAGTACCACAGCCTTACGGCCTGATCCAGCCTTGCTCTCCCGTGAACGATCTCTGCTTCTGTGAGAATGCCTAAAGAAGCAAAGGGGATTCTATATGTGGTGAAGCACAGCTAAAGTTTGTGGGATGTTTCATATTTCAGCAGCTTTTCATAATATGCAAGTTGTTGCATTCTCTTCTTAAGTTCAGAACACAGTATCAATTTATAGAATAAATTTCTTTTGGGTACCAGTTTGTGAGTCAAAGCTGTGTTTTCTTTCTAGCTGCAGAAAGTTTTATAAGAAGGTTCGTCTACCGAGAGAGACATAAAAAGGCTTATAAGTTGTAAATAATGTGCTTGCCTTCCCTCACCCTGACTGTTATCTATGTTAGTCTAATATACCATGCCAGCTTTTTAACCAAAGCAGTTTTATTCCAATTAATTTGGTGGAGTTTGCTAGAATAGATTTTGATAGCTCTGTGCTCCTTTATCAGAGCTCTTATCAGAGTGGGCCTGATCCTGAGTGAGGCAAGATGAGCAAAAACTGAAGCCGCTGGCAAAGATCCATAATTTCTTGCAAATATAGAGGAATGGTCCTGAAAAGGCTGCTAATTCTGTGTGTGCCTCTGGTGGGAATCAATGCCATCTGGCTGCATCTGGAGAAGAGACACAGAAGGGACACAAGACCTCAACCTGACCTGATATCTTCTTGCTTGTTTGGTTCCCCTCATGACCTGTTTTGTGAACCCAGAGAAGAGAGCAGTCACGAATGGATATTTGATGATGATGTGCAATTGCTGGGCAGCAGGTTAATGCTGCAACCTGTGGGCTGAAATGCCTGGTGAGCTCTGCCCTACGGCTGCTGTGATTGTTTGTTTCTTGGGAAGGAAATACTTAATGGGAGTAAAGAGTGCAATGGTAACTGGCACCAAGGCTTGAACAACCCCCTGTAATTGTCTGTTCCCCCCGAGTAGTTACCTGTTTGCACCCTTCTTGTTTTTAAAGAGGCTGGATATAACTTAAATTTTTTGGGCAAATTTACCAGTCGGAGACGAGTTGAGCTGATGAGATTTGCTGCTGAATTCTTCCCATTACCAGCTAATTTTCTCCTACTTTGGACAATGCACCCTTGTGAATGATTCAGAGCATTGGTTAGAAACATATTTGTCTTTGGACGTTTTCTCTGTAAATCTCTGAAGTCATCTTTTACTACAGGACTCTCAAAAATGAGGCTGCTTTTTAAAGCAGCCCCAGAACTGTTTCGTTCTGGCAGGCAGCAGACTGAATGATTAGGATATTTTGCCTAAGGGGGGAAGGAAGAAAATAAAGAATATTTTTTGTTTTTATTTTTGGTTACAATTGTATTAATTATTGTCAGTGTGTTGATTCTTGGTTCTGTCCCTGATAAATCGCTGGTGTTCTACATTATCTCTCTCCTCCTGGGTAGCATGGTTTTAATCATCTTATGCTGAGCTAAGGAAAGCTCGGCTCAGCCAGTTGTCCAAAGGGGAATTTCTCATTGAGATTTAAAAAGCAAAATCCCCGATTGGAACAAACCCATTGGGGCGGGCATGTTAGGTGATGGCCACTGACTGACAAGGCTCCTTTTAGGAATCATCACGTACAAGAATGTGCATCTACGTGGGCAACGGGATTAATGGCTGTGGAAAGGAAGGTTGTTGGTTGCAGTTAATTTTTCTTTTAAATAGTACACAGAGGGATTCCTGTGGCAGCATGGTAACAACCTCTGCTTGAATTTCTGAGCTGTTTGATGTGAGATGATTGAAAGCCTGGTCAGGCAGGGGAGTCCTGTACCTGTATCACCATTGCCTCACGTTAGTGGAGATTGTGCTCGTGAGTGCTGGGGAATGTGGCTGCCAGTGCTGCCACTGGGGAGCAGAACAAACCCCCTCCTTACTTTCCAGCAAGGCTTTTTGTCACTTGGACTTGAAAGAAATTTGCCATCTGCTAGAGGGTGGCGAGCCATTTGCTTCTTGTGAGGAAGCAGGTGTGTGCAGAATTGCTGCGTGTCTGCTTGGCTTCGTCGCTGCTCTGCAGGGCATCTCTGACCAGGCAGCACAGGAGAAAGGGATGTCTGCAGGGGAAAGTGCCAGCATGGGGTCCAGGATCCAGTCCTGCTTTTCCAACAGGTTTAGCACTTGTCAGATGTAGACAGTTGTTTCGGGCAGCAAGCTAGAGGTGTTACCCCTGTTCCTGTCAGATAGTGAGCAGTGAAGGCTCCTGCTCAGAGCAATAAGGCATAATAACTTCCCATCACCTCTAGAAGGTGGGCCTGAGGCTGCCTCTTCCAAATTAGTTGCTTCTTTGTAGCAGATTTTGATTTGTACTTGTCATTTTACCCCAAATGAGGTTAATGATGCTGGTAGTGATGGCACATCTGGGCTAGCAGGGCTTGAAATAAATAACTCTATTAGGACTGGAGGCATTAGGGTTTGCAGGATGTCATGTAGAGGAAGCTCCTTCTCCTGTTTTACTGCCCACCTGCTGTGCAGTCAGAAAATCTCTTCCAATTATGGTTTTGATGCTTGGCATTGGAACTCATCTGGAAAGGAGCAGAGAATTTGGGAGATGGCCCTGCTTGTCTTCTGCTGTGCTCTGCTAAGCAGAGAGACAGCTCCCTGGGAGGGCAATCTACCACGATGGGTGACTGACAGATAATGTCCCTCCATCCCTGTGAGGGCTGAGCAGCCTCTGTGACAATTTGTACCCAGTGGAGGCACAAATACCCGGTGTCCCTGCAACAGCCCTATGCAGGCTGTGCTTCGTGGCAGAAACCTGTTTGAGGCATGCAGAGGCACCCTGAACTTTCCAGAGGTAAAAGAAGAGCCTCACAAAGAGGAACAAATGTATTTTAAAAGCCATTTGCAATATTTCTTGCTATTTAAAATTTATCCATTCCTGTTACCATTCCTGAGTGCTTCCTGCTCAGTTCTCACATGGGGAAAGAGCATTACTGCTTTTTTGCCTGTGACACCTCAACACCGTAACCTGCCTGCACTCAGCCTCTTCAAGATTGTGGTTTCAGGAGTTTGAGTTTTTCAATTGTATACATTGAGAAAATGTTAATTGAAATTCTCTTGAGAAAGCGTGTGGGTTCCCACTGAAATCGATAAGGCTCCTGCACATAGACCTGAGGGTAGAAATGGGCTCCTGCTCGGTGTTTGACAGGCGGAGCTCAGCAGCTTTGTTGTAAAGAAGCTTTGTGTGTGTTGTGTGCGTGTGTGCAACGGCCCTTGAAAAGCTGAAGGTGGTTACAGAGGGTCTGAATGGAAACCTGAACGTTTATCCTTGAACGAGCTTCCTGGTGTTTGGCTTCAAAAGCCATCAGAACGGCTCTCGAGGGTTTGCGTGCTGGGGCATCTGCACTCTGCAACACTGTACACGTGCACACGCTGTACGAGTCAGACAATGCTTTTTTCAGCCAATGAAATACTCAAGTGGGATGAAATAAAAGCAAAAGTCATTACCAAGCAACATACTTGAGCGAAATATTCAGTAAGAAAGGAGGGTATCTGAACGCTTCGATATTTACTTTTCTAGGAGCCTCTTGAAAGCAAATGTGTTTTGTTAGCAAAATTATTTTTCCTCTCTGGGGTGTTGGTAGTAGTTTGTTGTTTTAGAGCAGTTCCTGTAATCTAGCCTTCATCCTCGAGTTTATTGTTGCTGGGTTGCACGGGGAATGGGGTTGTACAAATTGTTGTTACTGGAGAGTCAGTTTCTGTCAACAAGCTATTGGCATCGTTTTCTTTAGGCTGAATTATTTGATCTTTTGGAGAATGCATGTAGATTTTCTTTATAACTTTGACAGTTTTCCTACAACCCGTCCCATTCTGTCTCAGCCATTATCTTTTGGTCATAAATACAATGAGAGACAGAAGGTGTTTATGCAGACCAAAGGATTCACTCTTCCTCTGTAAAGCGAAGTGTTTCTCGCATTGACTGATGCGTGAGTGATCGGGATATTTAACCAGATGAGCTTGTGATGGGTGAAAGGGCTGCAGAGCGAGAGACACAAGGATCTGAACGCAGTCAGGCCAGACAAGGAGTGCATGGTCTGTGGTTTCTGTATCTATTCATTAACCCATCGCAAGGTCGTTATCCTTGCTTGTGGTGAGGCTACCGTGCCACCTCCTCGGAAGCTGCTTCTCAGTCTGGTGGGGGACGGTGCAGGAGCTGTTGTACAGCACAGCTTCTCCCAAGGCTGCGTGAGACTGCCTTTCAGGAGAACCGGGATCAATTCTCCCCCCGCACGTCTAGTTGGGACTGAGAACTCCAGAGGAGATAATTGCTGACAGCAATCAGATTGGGTGCTAAATGCCATATAAACCATCTAGGTCAATAATGATGGTAAAGCCTTGGGCACAGTTGTCAAAACAGCAGTTGAGTTTGCCCATCTCTTTGTGCAGCGACACCACTGATTGTGAGTAGAGTTAAACGCAAGAAGCACAGGATGCAACATGATTTTTAGCTCTGGTGTATGTCAAAATCCCTGAAGTTCTTGCTATGAAACGGAGATCTATAATAAGAATGTCTCTCGCCTCCCTCGACCTTGTTCCTTCTTTCATTGTCCTTGAAGAGTGGGGATGGAGCTGTGCCTTCCATGGACTAGGCTGGAGCTATTTCTGAACCAGTGGGTTTCTCTTATGAGTCCCCTGAAGCCCTGGGTAGACTTCGGGTTTCTGATGTGAAAACTGTTCTACCCTTTCCCACAGTGACACTTGGGGAATTCCTGAATCAATATGGGTTGTGCCTAAAGCAAGTATCACTGTGATAGAAAACCCGGAGTGATGCATTACAAAAGGCACGTTCATTTACCTGACAAAGGTTGTCTATCTTGAATTATTTATGAGGTTTCACAGCACACTAGTAAATTTTGTAAAAGCAATGGAGTCCTGGTAATGTGAGCCTCTTCACTGCAGCTTCCGTAGTGGAGTTGTTCTGAGGAGGTACAGGAGGTGGGGGATGGAGGAGGAGGAGGAAGAAATAGGCAGCAAGTGGAGGGATAGAGAGAGACTGCTGTTTTCATGTGCAAATGATGAGGTGTGCAGAGCAATGAAGTGCGAATTAGTTAGATCATGCTGTGCATTGGAGCAAAAATCTGTGTAGTGTTAGAAAGCAGCCTATGCTTCAGGGAAGGGTGGCGGGTGGAAAGGATGGGGAGTACAGACACAAGGACAGAGAAGGGTGAAAATCTCATGACCAAAATACTGGCTGCTTCCCATCTGTAGAAATGCTGTTTGCAGGGGTAGTTTGGTTAACGTACATACTCCTTTTGGTGAGGTTTTCTTATCCAAGTTCCGGTAAAAGAAGGCTCAAGCCAGAGCTGGCCAGGCTTTTCTGTGTGGCATTCAGCACATGAGAGGCTTGGAAGTGTGCAGAGCACGTTGCTGTGGACCAGAGAGGTTTGCTCAGGATAACCTGGAACATGTGTGTCCACAGGAGCATTAAGCCAGTGTTGTCTAACACGGAGAGCAAGGGCAGTAAGAGTCGGAGTCCTGGCAGCAGTGTGTGGGCTTGCTTCAATCCCTGCTGCAACACCATTTCAGTGCTAAAAGTCAGTGCTGCAGCAGGCACAGCACAGGTTCATGGTGTGGCTGCCTGATTTGTTGGTAAATAGAGCCTGCCCCGTGCCTTTGGGCTTCCAAGCCTCTTGGCCTTGCAAGCACAAAGTTAGCCCTTAAACGGTCAAAAGTGTTGTAGCCATCTCCATTGAAGTGACAAACGAGGATATGATTCTCCGTATAAATACCAATGCCTCTCAACTCATAACAGAGCTGGGTCCTGAAACTTTTGTCACAAGCTGCCAGTTTGCTGTCAGGCTCTGTTTCTTCTCCAGTGGGCACTTAATATTCTGCAGTCCAGAAGAATCTCCTATCTGAAGTCTGAGTTCACATTCATTCTCCCAAACAGGAAAGCAAAACAAGGGGCATATATCTAAATAATTTTCAGAGCTAACCTTGTATAAGCGACTCACCCTTCAAAAACATATAAAGCTCTCACTGATGTAATTTCTGTTGAACCAGAGATATTCTTGTATTTGAATTCCCACATCTATTAATTTTCATGTAATAATATCTCTCTGTTGTGGTTAATAAACACTTTTTGTACAGTATGAAACAGGGAGGGTCATGAATGCAGTGCCTTGTTTGCATTTCTAACGTATAGTGGGCTTTACAGGCAGATTTTTGGCAGCTGTAACAGGAACACCAAAATAGAGACAGACTTAAGCCAAGCGAAGCACCTAATGTTCAACTTCATCAGGTGTTGAAGATTGAGTCAGATTCTGGGCTATGAGTGGTTGAACGTCTTTTTATTGCTCCATAACGAACTCAGTAGACCCAGGAGGAGCCAAAGTGCCATTTCCTCATGTCTGAGGTAGTCTTGTAAATTAGTGGTCTCTGCTAAGTGTTCACTGTAGTGTCACATTCTTGGGATCAGTGTGTGGGGGAAGTATTATGTGGGCCTGTGTGCTTCCAGTACCTCTGCAGGGAGAGGGATGCCCCTTGCCCAGGTAAAGTTAACCTTCTGCAGCACTGTGCATTCTCTTCTTGGGGAAGAAAAGGGTAGAAGAAAAAGCATTTAATTATTCAAGGCCTGCAAGCTGAAAAGGGTTTCAGGACAGTGAGCTAGGCATGCGTCAAAGCTTCGTGGGCAATCCTCTGCTTTCCCCTCCTCCCCTGCCTGCTCTGGGAAGGAGGGTAGATTACATGAGTATGAAAAAAAAATCAATATTTTTCTCTTCATGCAGCTCTTAGTTTTTATTTATTCTGTTTTTGTTGTCTGGGAAGTCTTAATAATTGTTGATCAGTGACCAAACTGATGACATTATTTTGCCTTCTACAAATAACAGCACTTCCAAGAGCATAGACCAAAAGGGACCCTCTCTGTGCATAGGGATGCTTTCATGCCCCTCCTTGGTTGAGTGCTGTGGGATTTCTTATTGAGCCATTCCTGATTTTAGGCTTGATACAATGCAGAAAAAATTGCTGTTGTCAAGTCTTGTGTGCTGTACTCTGCTATATAGGTTTGAAAGCTGAGAATTGTCAAGAAAATTTTCAAGATGCTGGGACAAATTCACCGCTGATGTAACGATGCTGTGGGATTATGCCACAGATAACTTTCAGGCTTTTGTCTTTTAAATATGGTGGTGGTTGTGGTTGCTTCTGGTGGGATTTTTATTGTGAGGTGGAGAAAAGAAATGCAGCTAACACATCTACTGTCTGCTGATGCTTTGGTCTCAGTTTCTAAATAACCCCATTTAGCACCTGCCTGCCTGTTTGACCCAGCAGCAAAAATGTTGTGTTGGCATTTCTGACATCAATACCACCCTTTTACCCATCATCTTAAGGCTAAATTGGACCCTTCTGTGCCACTTGCTCCTTGCTATGTTTATTTGTTTTGATCTAGTCTTTACTGTAGAGAGAAACCTAACCAGCTCTGTCTCACCTCAGCTGTCTGCTAGGTGCTTCGGGCTCTTTTTCATGTGAAGTGGCTCCTTCCACAGGTGAATTTACACCCTCACTTTCCCCCCGCTTCCCTGTGCTCCCTGCCCAGACATGAGGACAGAGCAGCTGGGTATGAAGGGGCTCTGACAGCCACATTTTGGCATGAGGTCTCACTTCAGCACTGTCACTGCTGAGCTAGCTCTTACCTTTTCCCCTCTTGCAGCCCTGTCGTGCCAGCCTTGCTGAGGCCGTGTTTGCTGGAGCAGGCACAGTGTTACCAAGCCAGAGGTGAGGATGCATCCCCAAGGCTGGTGCTCTGCATGGAGCACTGCTTGTGGCAACACTGTTGTGTGGGAATCTTCTTTTTCTGCCCTTCTTCTCTTGACATCACTCCAAGTGAATCCTTGTGCTGAAAGCACTGCTGGTTTGTGCAGTTTATGAATGTGATTATGTGTGCTGAAAGCAGCCTTGCCTTTTTTATTTTATAAGGGCCTCTTAATAAATGTCACTTATTTGGGGACTCAGGCAGCTGAGTGCATGGCCAGCTACCTTCTCATCGGGGAGTGGCTGCCAGACCCCATCCCGTTCTCTGGAGTCACAGCTGGCTGGTGGAAGAGCAGATTGCCAGAGAAAAAGATACAGTGTTTTTATGGTAGCTTGCATAATACTTGACTTTCATTCTTAGTTAAATCTACTTATTGCTGTGTTTGTACCATTCCTGTTGTTCTCAGATCTCACAGGATAACATGAGGGTTCTTGTATGTCTTGGGCTTTCAGAAAACACCAAACAGCTGCAGAAGGGAAAGGTGTAGTAAATGTACCTGTCCTTCTTATGGAGGAATATCAGAATGATTGCAGTGTGGTGAAATGGGACCTGCTTGGGCTGCAGGTGAGATGCTCCAGCTGCATTACCTGAGACCTGCGTTGGGGCCACAGATAATGCATGGACCTGTAGTTTCTCTACTTAACAATCTACGTTAGATGAAGGATTCATGTGCAAGGCCTGGTGCTTCAGGGCTGGGTGGAATTGGTGGCCAGCGCCCTCTTTCATCCTGCAGCTGCCAACCTGCAGTACCAAACTGCAGTTTGTTGAGCTGCTCTGAAGTTTGTGAGGTTCATTGCACAGAAGTCCAGATCCCATGACCAAAGCGAGGACTATTCCAAGTATATTGTATTTTTTGTGTCTAATTTTCCACATGAAACTAACCTTGCTTCCTCATTTGGCTTGGTTACAGTATTTATTACAATGACATTCCTCCTTCTCATTTTCTTTCTACTGCTATGATATTGAGGTTTAATATTTATCTTCTAATAGTTTCTGAGTAGCAGAGTGCTTGCATTACTGGCAGTGATGTATAGTTAATCCTGAGCACAGATAGCTGTGAGAGGTCCAGACGGACTTCAGCCCTCAGTGGCACGCTTGTGAGTGAGGAAATTAGCTTGGAAATTGCTGCTTGTTAAAACTGCTTCTGTGTTAATCTTGCTGTGATACCACAGCTTCTGGCAGTATGTGGGTTAGCAAGATGGTTGTGGCCGAGAATGAGGGCAGGTTCTCACTTTAAAAGAGTCTCAGCAAAGACCTTGTCTTACACCTTTGCTCTGAGGAGGTTTACACAGAGGAATGTGGCCCATTTTTCAATTGCCAGGCCTATCTTCCAGGTGTTGCCTTATCCCCAGTTGACCTTCTGGCCTACTTTCTGTCCACTGTGTGTTAAAAGGTGACCAACCTGTCATTCTTGGCGAGCATCAGGAGCAGAGTGTGTGTGCCTCAGGCTTGTTCCCTGGGGAGGCAGGTAATTCTTTCATGGTGCCCTTGGGATTGTCCCCCCTCCCAACCCCTCACCATTGCACTGTGAGCATCCTGTCCTTCTCTCCATCTTCCACTCCTTGTTGTGGTTTTGACATACACTTTGTAACAGCACTTGCATTTCCCCATTGCTCATTTTGCTGCTGAAACTAAGGCTTCAGAGACTCCAGTAAGTCAGGGGTGGAGCAGGAAATGCAACCAGATCACGGAATTCCTCCTCCTCTGTTCCTCTGAATGAATCCATGCTCTTAGTTTTGGGATAAATGTTTCTTCTACTATGTACTAACATAACATCAGATTCAGCTGCAGGAACAGAAAACAGGGGCAGGAGGATCTGGACTCCAGGGAAAACATCTGTCCCTTTCTTTGGTGTTGGGAGGGTGGGAACTGTCCTTGTGGATGAAAAGCTTCTCTGAAGGATGCTGTTCTCTGGCAAATACCTGAACATCAAAGCTTGGGCAGTGCTGTTCTCTGTGCAGTCAGAGGGCAAGAGGCCTTGCTGCTGAGTGCTCAGCACTGGACTTCTCCAAATTAAATGGGTGCCCTCTGCTGCATAAGCCATATGTTGGCTCTTTGTGCCATGTAAATTATGGTTAGGCACCTTTCCCAAGAAATGCTCTCTTTAAAATTGCATTTTTGTGCTGATGGTGCACTCATTTAGAATTGGATCTTGTGCTCATTGCCTCCTTGTGGCAAGTGCTCACCAGTGGGACCAGTTACTGGGCAAGCTGTAGGAAAGTAGCTCCTGACCATCCCTTGGACATTTGTCCCCTTGGACAGTACCTGAGATACCATCTGAACATTTCCTGCTCTCTATGTGTGTCTTGGTGAGAAATTCTGGAAGCCATTAAGCTGGGTAATTTACATGCTTCTTGAGCCGGTGCCTAGGGAAATATATTTCACAGGTAATTTCAAATCTCTTGGCGTGTGGAAGAAGTCATTATTCTGAACAGAAAGGGGCTGGTGATGTCACGGGCCCGATTGAGATGACCACATTAGAGACTGGGATTTTTCTCTCTTACAGGAAAGAATCCAAGACATTCTATTCATAGGGTTGGGATGTCAGGAGTTTTTGGGTTTAATGTCAATACTCATATAGAAAAGCAGAACAGAGAATTACTGCATAATCCTCAATTCCAGTTACATATGAGCATATTGTGTGTGAGGGCTGGGAGCAAATCTGTTCTGGGGTACTCACTGGTGTGCAAGTTTTTGGCTTTGGTGTCCAGTGCTGTCTTCCAAGGGCAAACATCAAAGCTAGCATCAGGAGGTTGAGTTGAAGTTTTAACTCTGCTCCCAATGTCTGAGTTTGAGACTACTGCTTCACCTTTGTAGCTCCACTCTCCCCTCCTAAAAAAGATGGAAAATATTTTTGTCAGACATATTAGGAGGATTTGATAGCTTACTGTTGATCCTACTTTCATGGGGTCCTCCAGGACAGGAGGTGAATTCTTTTCAGTGTGAAAAGCTGGCTATTTCTGGAGATGGGGAAACTGAACCTGATAGATCAGCATCCTTTCCATGTATAGCAAATGCTGCACCTTTTGAGTATTCTCAGTGTGGTTCAGGCACCTCCATTTATACAGATTTGTATCCTTTTCAGAGGAACAGTGATACGTATATGCTTTTTCCCTGAGGAGGGAGCAGTCTTTGTCCCAGTTGGATGGGGAGAAGGAGAGAGGAGGTGACCTGTGAAAAGCTGGCAGCTTCATCCCTGCTGCTGTTATGCTCTGGGTGATGCAGCAGTACTGGGACAAAACTGAACTGGGCTTCATGCTTCCACTCTGTCTGCTTCAGCACTTGTCTGGATGCCTTTCCACCTTACAGCAGGAAAGGTCTTACAAACAGCTTTTAGATGTGTATCACAAAGTAGTGAGGTAATGGCATAAAATGCAGTAAACTGCTATTTATTTTTTTTAATGCTCTCCACCCCCACCCCTTTTTTCTTTCATTGCTGAAAGGGACTAATACAATGAAGAGCTTCTGCAAATGAAGGCAACTGCCTTTGAAATAACAGGGTTCTGGGTGTTTGGCTGGTGAGAGATGCAATAAGTGAGCATCGCTAAGTGCTTTATAATAACAATGATTACAATGCTCTCTTAGGAGCCAGGAACTCTCAGGTAGGGGGATGGTGTAGAGAGGGCTTGTTTAAGGTGGGGAGTTTAACTAGATAGACATCTAGTGACAGTGATGCCCAGAAACCCCTGCGGAATGTTGCATATGGTGCTGTGAGAGGCTACTCCAGAAACCCCAGGAGACTTGGACTGACATGGTTTGAAGCTGAAGCAATGACAATGGATGCCCCTTAAATAGCTTCTTGTAGCAGGAGGTCTTTGTGGCAGAGCTTAATGATGTCTTTCCTTGGTAAAGAGAGAAGCTGTCAACACAAATTCAGCAGAGTTCTGACTAGTCAGTAGTCCTCCACCAGGACCTGGCTTGTCTTTAAGTGATCAGATCAATCATTTGTGCTGAGTTTGTTTCTGATCAGCTGAAATCTGCCATGGGCAGGGTGGATGCTGAAAGCAGTCCCCTGGTGTAAAGTGGCTGGTAAGAGTTTACATTGGGCTTTTTGCAGTTTGGCCACCTTTGTGTTTTGCTGCAACTCTCCGTAGTAGCGTGACCCTGGCAGTAGGAGCATCACAGGGTGGAGAGTCTTGTGTGAACAAGAGCATGTTGGGAAGCTTTTTCTTGCCAGGGGCTCCAGTCAATCCTTTATTTCCTGTTTTCCTCCTGCAGCATCACATCTCCCTCACCCTTTGAGCAGCATGCTTAGGAAATGAGAGATGACTACAATGTATGTATTCAAAACTCAGTTCCAGCCATCAAGATGTGGCACTTCTTTATCATGCTTTGCCCCATATCTTGACCAAACTCTACACAAATGACCCGCACAAGGGGAGCTGTTTTGCTTTGTCCAGTATCACACTATTTGAGTAGCCAGGAGATGGTGGTTGTGAACTATCCTAAAGTCTTGTAAAAGCCTGCGTCAGCTTGGATGGTCCTACTGTTGCTCAGCAGTGATAGAGGAGCACAGGGCAACTCATAGCATGTAATCATGAAGTTGTTTGCATATGCTTTAGTGGACAGTGTTCTGGTGGCATGATACAGAAACACTGCCCAGACTGTCATCTTTCAGCTGTCCAGCCTGACATACTCAAATGACAGCTTCACTGTTCCTCCAGGCTCTGTAAAAAGCTCTCCCATCTCCAACCCCAAGTACAGGTCCTGCAAGTTGTGGCTGTTTTGCCTTCTGGGGTGATTCAGCCTTCCATCTGGTGATGAGGATTTACTGGAATGAACAAGAAGATGCAACAAGCGATCTTACTTCTGTCGAGCTCCCAAGAGAGTCATGAATTATACACAGAATAAACAAATAACCTGATATGTCTGTCATTATATCATAAAGGACTTTAATAATTCATGCAGCTTGCAAAATCCTTACTAAGACCTACCCTCTGTAACCTTATCTTTGCCATGGGGGATGGGATCTCTTCAGCCTCCACTTAGATTGCATCTGTAAAACAGAAAGAGTCAGTGAGGAGGGAGGTTTTATCATAAAACTTCATCTGTATAATGGGTTGCAAAGTGACGTGCAAGAGTTATCAGCCATTGGGGTCTCAAGGGGTGCTGAAAATGACAAGTGGCTGCATTGGGTGAAATTTATGCAGGTAGTGTGCTCCATAAAACTGACACCTATTCACTTATTTATTAATTCATTGTGTTTCAAGTCTAGATTTGTGACAGGCTTTGAGATAAGGAGCCCAGTTCTAATCCTGCGCGACGAGAGCGCAAAGATGGTGCAAAGAAGCCACGGGCTTCTCTTGCTCCTGATGCACATCAGCAAGTGTGCCATGGAAACAGAGTTTCCAGATGTAACCTGAGAGCAGAGTTTTCAAAAATGCAGGGAGGCTGAGGCATTATGTTAGCTTGGGCTCCGAAAAATACAGTTAATTGTTTTGGGTAGGATACTGCTGGAATCACCAGTGTTGCTCCAGTACTGGTAGCCATTGCCTTTGGCTTATTTTGTTTGTTATGGTTCTGGAGTTGGGTACTGGGTTCAAGGCTGGAAGGGCCTCTTGGCAAAGGGCACTCCTCTGCCCTGTGGTCTGCAGAAGGTATTTGCTGTGCTTGCTTTGCCATTTGTTCTTTTCATTGCTGTATCAGTGAGAGGTCGTGCACGTGTTTGGTCAGAAGAAATCAGTGCCTGTGTGGGGCCTTTCACAGCACTGCTGGGCAAATGTACCAGCTCACACATTCAGTGGCTTCCTCCTCTGTCTGTGGGCAAATCCTCCACCAACAGATTGCCATTTTCCTTAAACCTACTCCTAGGCTTTAAATTATTCACTGCATTATCCTTTGGCCTCCAGCTCCTTTGCATATCAAATACTCCAAATCAGCTTTTTATAAAGTTTGAAATTCAAGGTATTTTGATTGGACACGCAGCTCTCAAAGAATAGTTATCGTGGCTCTTTGTCGTACTGGGAGGGCATTTCAAGTGGGGTCCTGCAGGGATCTGCCCTGGACCTGCTTTTATTCAATAGTTTCATTAATAACTTAAGCAATGGAATGGGAAATATGCTTATAAAATTTGCAGGCGACACTGAGCTAGGAGGGGTTGAATGTACTTTGAAAGGCATTACCAGAATTCAAAATGATCTCGAAAAATTGAACGGCGAACTGAATATCAGCAAAATGAAATTCAGTGAAAACAAATGCAAAGTACTGCACTTAGGAGGGAGAAATGAAATGTACAAATACAGAATAAAGAACAACCCTCTGGGTAGCAGCGTGGCTAAAAAGATCTCGAGAGTTATTGTGGATCACTTTGGGTCAACGAAGTGCTGTCATAGCAGAAGGGCACATTTATTCTGCAGTGTTGAGTAGGTTCTTGGACAAGACTGGGGAGGTGATGTCTTCTTCCTCATACAGCACTGGGTTTGGCTTCTGTTGGAGTACCTGACCTCACTTCTTGGCATGAGCCTTTGGAGATGTAGGCAAACTGTAGAAAATCCAGAGCAGGGCAACAAAAAGAATGAAATATATAGAAAACAGTGCAAAATAGAGAAAGCTGGGAAAAGCTGAGTTTGCCTTTCTATTTATTTTGCTACTAGAAAGGATGCAACAGAATAATGATCTTCTAGTTCTTAGGAGCTTATTGTAAGATTTTTTCAGTGCCAGCTAGAGGTGGGATTAGTGGAAAGAGGGAATTGAAATTAAGGGCGAATAAGAAGGGAACTTTTTCACCAGGTGCTGAAAAATTGAACTGGGAAGAGGTACTGTGGGGAGCTTGGTTTCACCTTCAGCAGAGAATTTAAAGAACAGATTAGACAACATTTCATGCAGAGGGTTCAGGTATTTAGATGTCCTAGTACAATAAATGGTGGAAGAAGAGTTCCTGAAACCCCTGCCATCCTGCATATCTATGACTGACTGGACAGCTACTGCCTGTTCTGTTCTCAGGAGGAGTTAGACCTTGAATGGGCAATGCTTCTGGTTTTTCATAGAGAAATCATATTTAAGGAACAATTTTCCTACTGTCCTAAATGTCACTGGTGACAAGTTGGTGGTTACTGTTGGTTTTCTCACAGGTACCTACAGGAATATTTGTGCTCAAGAGCTCTTAATGAAACACAATTTTTGGGTGTAATTTTCCCCTCAGACTTATTTTCTCCTCACCCAGCCTAATCTATCCTGCAGGTTCAGAAAACTCCACAATTACCCTTTTTATTATATTTTAATACTGTTGGGATGTCAAACTGAGATCAAGATGGATCTGGTAGGGGGTTTGGCACTTGGGGGTTTTTTGGGTGCAGTTTTTTGCAAGACATAGCCTGGTGCAAAAATTGTAAAGATAGGACACAGAAACAGACCCAGAAAATCAGAGTTTGAATTGAGGAGAACAAAATAATGTCGTGAAAGAGCCTAATATAGACAGACTATCCCTGTCCTGTTTCTTAAAGATTTTTCTTAGGATATAATTCTAATATTCATTTGTCCTGTCCTTCCCCCCTCTAATAATGTCAAAGATGCTTTCTTATTACAGGGAAGACCAGATGGTAGAGGTGAATAATGTCTTGATAAATATTAAGAAAAGACTAGTCCAGCAGGCAATTTTTCCCACCCTTCCTTTATATAAACACCTGAACACATACTTTAAATTAAAACAGAGTCATAAAATGACAATGTGGGAGGTTTGATAATGTCTGGAAGCACGGTCAGTAAGTTATTTGGAAGGGAACAGGTGCTCTCTGTAAGTTGTATCTTCAGGGGAAAACAAAAAGGCAACTTGTTTTTCCTTGATGGGTAAATATTGGCTCACGTGGGGTTTTTACAGCCTAGGTATGTAAGAGAGCTCAGAGGGAGCATATCCTGCACACACACATGTGCACGTGTGTGCACTGGCACACACTATTACAGTTAAAGGATTAAGCATCTTGAAGGAATAAGCCAATTATAAGAAGTTCCTGCGCAGCAAAAATTAGACAACACAGTAATTAATAACCTTATTAAATAGCAATATTTGGGCACTGAACCAAGGCGTATGAATCAGGGTGAAGCATTCTTGGCTGAACACACTGCGTGAAGTGTAGATACTTGTTCAGAACACACTCTGTGTAGAACCCAATAAGCTTTGGGGCAGTAGATCCACTTAGCAAGTAGTTTCTCCTCTTGTGCTTTCATGTTTCTGTGACTCTCTTATTTTTCGGGCCAGGAAGGCAGCAAAAGAAAAGGACCAAATCTCCTATTTGTTTGGGTTTTTTTCTAAAATCTTCTTCTGTTCACAGCCAAACAAGCACTCTCCTGAGGCTTCTTTTAAGGAAAAAATGTCTCCAAGCAGAAAACTCATTTTCTTTCCTCTCACTTCTCTTTTCCCAGTGCTTTTGTGAGAGGTGCCTTGCAATGGGGCTTATATTCATTAGAGGTTTGTGTAACTGCCTTGCCCACCCCTAGTTTAGCCATGAGGAGGTGTCAGTGCAGCCCGTGAGGATCTGTCCCATATACCCAGAGCCACCAAGGGACAGAGTGACCTTGGGCTAAGCTGCTGTGCCACATCCCTGGTGCTGGCCACAGGCTGGCAGCACATGGCTTGTACTGGTGACTTCTCTGTGAATGTCTCCAGGTTCTATACAGAAGACCAGGGTTCAGGCTGCCATCTGATGTATGCACAAGTGTGGGAGGATGTGGGCCATGGACAGCCTGTTTCCTGTCTTTCCAGGCAATTACCATTTTCTTCTGAAGCTACACAGCTGGAGCAGTGGTGTAGCCTCTGATACCAATGTGGGCGTGCACAGAAATCTCTGCAACTGCTTGGGTGAGCTGAAGCATGGAATGTGCCCTAACCCTAAAAAGGGGCTGATGTGACCAGTGGCAAGGCACAGGTGCCCACTGAGCAGAAGTGGGACACATGGGATGCTTTGCTTCTTGGCCCCAACTGCAACAGCAGTGATTTGCCTCCTGACATTCTGCTTGATGCAGTAAATAATTTTGAATATCTGCTTCTTTTTAAAAGCCTACTTTATATCATCTTTAAGAAAAATCAAATATGCAAATTATGTAATCAATTAACATTTTTGTAGTTTTCTTTGGAGAGGCAATGATAAATGATGTGTTTTCAAAAATCACTTACATCCCTTGCAAATGTTGCACTGGAGGCTGTAATATACACAGGTGAAGGAAACAACCATTTTTTCAATACTAAAGATTTTTCTAGTGGATATCCTAAATGTGCATGTGACAGTTGTAGAGTTGTTGGGTTGGGAGAGCCCTATGGAGACTGCAGCAAAGGGAGAGCCAGCTGAGATGGTGGGGATGGGTGAGATGTGCTGGGCATGTCACTGCCAAAGAGAGGAGGGGATGGTGGGGCTGCCAGGCTCCTTCCATGCAGTTCCTGCAGGCACTGAGCTATTAAGTGCCATCACAAATTCTTGAGCTCCAGGGTTTTCTCCTGGCCTGTGTTTTCTCACTACAGCGGACACCAAAGTGGTGCTCGGTTTTAGGAGGGGACTGTGTACATGGCTCATAAAGGAGCCTGGTGCCTTTCCGTGAGCACCACCACAGCCGTGCCCGTGGCTTCCCAGCCGGTGCATCAGCTGTGTTCTTTATGCTTTATTTGTAAATGACATTTCACAAGAGCAGTAGGGCACTCCTGGCAGCGTGTTTTGAGGAGTTATCGCTCCTCAAGCCCTGTAACGTACCTGAGGCGTGCAGTAATGGCCCAGGAATGCAATGACTGTCATGTCTTACTGCTTACAGCTTCCTTAGGAGACACACTGCACACAGAAATCTCCATGTTCATCATGGGCTAGCAGTTTCTCTACCCTCTTCAGCCTTGCTACAGTCATCTTACATAAAATTTTAAGTGCATTAGTTTAATGTTGGGTTTTTTTTAATAGTAACTTTTAATCCAGTATATGGAAACTGAGAGGAAACCTCCAAATTTTGGGATGTGGCCCACTCTGCAGACTTCTGTCTTGGACATTACTGGGGTAGAGGGACATAGTTATGGGTCAAACAAGAGTTGTGCCAGTGCTTTGATGTGGGTGAGGGATGTGCTGGGTAGAAAAAAGGATTTTTACCACCACTGGCGAAAGCTTTTGTATTGCAATACTATACGAAAAAAAGAAGCTGCTTCTGCTATTATTTTTTTTAATCTAGAAACCTGGTGTCAGCTATGCCAAAATGCTGTCCTTTTTATTTGATAGTGTAATACATGTATTTATTTATTTTTAATACTGATGTCACAAGGCTTAGCTGGACTCTTTGGGAAACTGCTGGTCTGTAAGGTTGAGAGCCAGGTATCATAAGACTGCACAATTAAAGGGAATTGCAGCTTTTCTCATGAATGAAAAACCCGGTGGTTTTTCTCTAAAATAGTAGTACTTCTTAGGGCGGAGGCAGGGGGTGGAATAAGTTTAAAAAATTTTTTTTCAACAAATCTGCTGACTAAATTTAAATTAATTGTAAATCCCAGCTCAACTGAGCGCTCAGTGTCTCTTTTGCATATGCCAAGAGAGTAATATTGATGCCTCTGTCTTCCTCTGTAACTAATCCTTTCTGAAGGCTTGGCCATACGTGACATTTAAGTGGATATGATCAGTTGTTAATGTTGATGGATACAGCTCAAGATGGGAGGTAATTTTCCCTTGCTGTGGTGGTGTAGGTGTTCCTGGTGAGAGCTGACACAGGCAGGTGTCACTGAAATCGAGGATCTTGTACAGAGCTGGAAGTTAAGGAAAAGTGTCAGCTGCATAAGTGCTCGGTGGGGTTTCTCAGACCTGTGGCTGAGTATGAGCATATAATTGATTTTTTCAGTTCACTGGACAAACTGGAGAAGGGGAAAAACAAATTCAGTTTTGGTTTTTCAAGGCATTTTTTTTTAATGAATGCCTTGTGTAAAAATAGATATTTTTTTGGTGAAAATGTTTCAGAAGATTTCTGGGTAACTTTGGTACTCAGGATAACCAGAATATACCTTTGATAAAATGTTTGACTGGAAAAGGAACAGAAATGAAAACCCCAAAACCCAACCTCCCTCAGCTCTGTCTGTGGCCTGGTACCTTCACACTGGCAGCCCCACTGAAGGCTTTGCTCTCCCTCCTTTGGCAGAATAGGGGATTTGCTGATAGATTCACTCATCTCATTCCCTAGATTTCCCCTCTCCGGCCACGCTTCCAGGGGACAAGAGACAGCATTGTCTCTGCGGGAAGATGGGAAATAGCATAAGTTACATTGGAAAACTGAGAAGGCTTGGTGTGCACAATTAAATCTTGTTTTCATCCACAGCCTTTTATGTTATTAACTGGCATGAATTTTACCTGAGCAACACACATCTGTGTGCCAGTCCTTCCCTCTGTCCTGCTTGTCCCTTACCCCTCAAAAGCGATGCTTCAGCTCTGCTCTGCCAGTCAGCTCAGGGCATCTTTCTGTTTTGGTATTTCTGCCCATCTTTTGGGCTGTGCTATATAATTCAGAGTCCTCTAGTGCCCAGGTAAAAATAGTTGGGTTTCTTTGCTTCTTGATCTCCAGGAGAGCCCCTCCATGGTTTGGGGGTTGTGGGGGAGAGTGTGTGGGCTTCCTGGGGAACGTCTCTTTGCGTGAAGGATGAAATCACTTGGTGAACCTAATGAAAGTGCAACCTCCCCGAGCTGGTCTGCTCCCTCCCACCAGCACTTTGCCCTGCTGCTGGCCTTACCTTCTACTCCTTGTTCTCCTTCCCTTCTTTTTGTGGCGTACATTGAAAGAGAAATGTTGCTGTGAAAAAAGCACCGAAGGCAGTGCCAAGTGGTGCAGAGGCAATTGAGTGTTGCTTTTCCAGGTCAGACTGGAGATTTGACATTTGCCTGGGCAGCAGCTGAAGCCAGGAAATCTCATTAAAAGAAGGAGAATTATCAAGTTCTGTGGATTTAGAAGAGGGTTTATTTGTTGTTGTTTTTAACTTGGTGTTATTGCTGTAAGCAGAAACCTGTGTGGCTGAATGTATGGAAGGGTGTTGTGGCTGTTGGAAGGCCTGGCAGCCATCTCCCTCTCCGTAGGGGGCTCAGGATGAAGGACATGCCAGTGGCAGCTCCCAACCCTTCCCACTGCCTCAGGAGGTGGCTCTGCCCACAGTGGGCCTGGCAGAGTCGGTGCCTGGCACAGGCTGGGCTCTGCTGAAGGTGCAAAGCAGCTGAGCCCTCGGGCACTCGCTGCTCTGTGCTTGGCTCCTGGCTGTGCCCAGGTCTCTCCCGTGGCGCCGCAGTCATAATCCATTGCTGCAGTAGGACAAGACACCTTTGGCCCTGCCGTGGCTCTGGGTTTGCTCTCTGCCACAGAGCCCTGCTGAAGCAATAAGCTGTTTTCTGTACTCCACAGCACTTCGACCTTGTTAATCACTCTGGGCTTAAATAATTGTCTACTGCAAATGTTTATCTAAGAAGAAAATAAAGCCTCAAGCCTTGCAGTTTTTGTTGTACCTTTTTCTCCCCTCTTCTCTCTGTGGTGCCTTGTGCATAGATTTGGAAGTCTTGAAGTTTATAACCTGCCCCAGCCATAATTCTCAAAGCGATGTGTTCCTGGTACCCCACCTGCACTCAGTGCTGCAGAGAGAGCAGTGAACTTAGCTGAGGCACCGATTTCCTCCCTCTCCCTTCAGTCCCTTGCTTATCTACTCAGTGTCAGGGCTCTGACTCTTTCTCTCTCTTTCTCTCCCTTTCTCTTTCTCTCTTTCTCTCCATCTCTTGCAGTATGCAGTACTGGGCCAGGAGGCTGGAGCAGGAGATTGATGGAGTGATGAGGATATTTGGTGGAGTCCAGCAGCTCAAAGTGGTAAGCTGTCTTTCGTTTACCTGTGCTGCCTTTCTTGTGGCAATGAATGTTCTCATCTGCAGAAATCACCTGTGTGAACACTTGCACTCAGTCACCCTCTCAGCTCACTCCATGTGCAGGGTCATGGCTGGCTGTGCTTCTGGTTCCTGGGCAATCAGATGCATTTATCAAGTGTGTGGGAGTGAGTGTGGTTTGTACCTGTCTGTCTCTGTGGCTGCATGTCACTGCTATCTGAGCATGTACTTGTGGGGTTTTTCCTATATGACACACTAAAAAATATTAAATTCAACTAACCTTTCCTCCAGGGACTGAAGTTTAATTTGTGTTTTAAATTTAAACTTGTGTTGACAAAGCAGGAAATGTTGAAAGGATAATTTGGCTAGCCATTGGAAGCTCCTTGTTTTTAAATATACATTGCAGGTAAAACTGTAATTGTTATTTGGCTTCTGTTTCCAAGTGCCAGAAAACAAAACCCAGTTACTGATGCTGGCATCTGCCTCCTGCTCCCTGAGTTAGCACCAGGATACAGAGGCTGCAGAAGCCAGACCTGCTCTTCTCCTGGCAGCAGTGCTCTGGGTTGGGTTAGGGCAGTTACAGAACAGCTTAGTCGGAGTTTATTAGGTTTGGGATCAAGCAGCCTTTGAAACCTTCCCTGTTTCCACTTGCCCACACTCTTGTGCTGACTAGCTGATTTGAAATTGAACAATTTGGAATAACAGTTATGGTGTTAATCTAAAGAAAATAGACTTCTCTAGAGTGATAAATATGTTACCCCAGGAAAAAAGCATGGGTGTATTTGTGTTTTCTGGTGACAGTGACATGTTCTTCTCAGATGCCAGTACTTTATGGGACTCCTACTGTCTGTCTTGCACTAGTAGCTATATTGGCTTAAACAGAACTGTTCATATTTTATACTGTTGGTTGTAACCCATTGTCTTAACACAGAGGTAACACTGTTTTCTTCTAAACACATTTTGAAATGAGTTTACCTGAAGGCTTGCAATACTCTTCACGGTTCATCCATTCATTTGTGTTCATATTTGAGCTGTAGAATGGTGTATCTGGGCTTTGTGTGCATTCATTTCAACTGAACTTCAACTGGATTGATACAAACTTCATGTGCAGCATGAAAAGCATATACACCACTTGGGTTTCAAGAGATATTTCTGAATGTAGCCATGCATTTGTGCAATGCAGTTTTGCATGTTGGCAGGGTCTTAGACTTAGAGCTGGGGATGTTTTCCAGGTGATACCATGGTGCAGCAGCCAGCATTCTCTTCAGCAGAGCACAGTCATAAAAAACAAAAGGATTGCTACTACATTTTTGTACATGTCCTCTCTTACAATTTATTCTTATTAGCTTTGATTTTACTCCTTTGCATGTTAAATAGCTATATCATGTAATTTTTTTAATGCCATAATTAAAGAGAAATTACACCTCCAATTTGCCAGCACTTGACTCCTATTGGCCAGTCAGTCAATTACAGGTAAGAGAGCTTCCCACTTTTCCTGTTTAATTCTTCTGGTAGAACATAATGCAGTACTTCAATGGATTAATACTGGATAAACTGACTACAGAGGGATTGAAGGGTTTTTTTGAAATCTGTTTTGGAATCTTCTTGTGAAGGGAGGAAGCTAATTATTGTATCTAGTAAATGCATAAACGAGCTGAAGCCAAGAAATGAGCTACTGAAAATTCCAATGTGCAGCTGTTTGAACACCAGTAAGGACTGGTGGAGGCTGTCTGTTGATCTCTAGGGGGGAACTTGGGATGTGGAGTTCAGGTTTGATTCGTAAATGCAATATCAAGTGGATGATACTTAAGAACTACATTGCTTGCTAGTGCACACTAGCACAGCTTCACTGATGGAAAATGGCATGGAGTGCTTCATCCTGAAGAACTCAGAGCTGTACCTGCAGGGAGTCCTTACCCACCAGTTGCACACAGGTTCATCGGGGTTACAGTATGGGAGCTGTCTAATGTCATAAAGTGGCACTGTAACCTGCTTGGAGACATGGATTAAAAAAGTTAAATAAAAATAAGTCCACATTCTGTTGCAACCACACTCAACATTTAGAAGGTGAGCAGGCACAGGGGGGAAGGGAAAGCCCCTGAGGAGCTGTGGGAGCTGAAACATGGTATAGCTGGAAGCTAATTCCACCCACTGGGATTTCACAGGAAGGTTTATTATTAAGCAAGAGTAGACCCATGCGGGGTAGGAAGGATCAAGAAAAATGAGGCAAGTAGAGCCTGGTTTTTGCTAAAAGTTGCTGATGTTCTTTGGGCTTGCCATGTTGGCCTGGGACATGTCTGCAGAGGGGGATTTCTGGTTCACTGTGCATAGGGAGTGATATTAGAAGTAGGGGAAAAAGTGCTTGAGTGTCACCAAAGACAGAACTGGTCCTTCTGAACTTGGTGGCATCTGTTGTGAGGTGGTGGGTTCCACTGCCAGCTCTCATGGGTCTATGAAGCCTGTAAGCACTGGAGGTGGGTCCATGCCAGAAATAGATCTTCCCTTTCCAGTTCAGGCCAGACTACCAAAGTGACAGACAAATAATAATAAAAAATACCCTCCTCTGAGATTTGCCAGGTTTAGTTATGAATATTTTGTCTTGGGTTGCTGTGAAAGGATGAGGACCTGCTCTTTGGTTATTGCCTGAAATCATAACTGTTACGGCATATGAGGCATGAAATTTATTGTCAGAAATATGGTGTCAAGGAACATAACGGTGCTGAATATTTTATCCTCCTGGAGTGCTGCCCATCCCAGAAAGATTTTTGTTTTAACTCTTCAGTCATTTCCTTGAGTTGGGGTACTAAATGTTCAATGCCCCTGCTTCCCTCCTCTCCTGCCAGGTGGACATGCAATCACCTGGGGAGATTTTCCAAGCTTGTACCATGCAGATGCTCCTTTCCACAAGAGGACCATTTTTTGGGAGCAATTACAGGAGGGTGAGAAGCCCTGAGGTGTTAAGGGGTGTTGTGCCAAGGGCTCTCCTTTCAGCTGTGATGTATCACCTTGCTTCTCTCCTGATGTCCAGACCTTGAAAACACTGAAGTGCAAATGTCCCCATTGGTCAGACTGGCTGTGGTGGGGCCACCCATGTGACTGAACACTGTGGGCTTGGGGCTGTATGAAGGACCATGGCCTTCTTGAGATGATTCTCTGCCTGGTGAAGTCAATGTTCAGCCCTCAGGGTGCCTTGTGGTGCAGCATCCTGTTGGCTGGCTGGCTCCTCCAGGCATGCCTCAAAACAAATCCCAGCACTTGGATAAGGGCATGTTGCTTTGCCTCTTTGTCCTCGCCTCCCTTGCAGCTCACCAGAGATAATTGAGAGCACAAATCATTGCTAATTTAGCTCTGACTGGCACGATGATATGTGGGACCCTATAATGCTGGCTGAATAGATTGACATTGTTAAAATAATTATTTCTAGAATAAGGAATATTACACTAAAAATACAACTCTCTGACTTCCATTTTTTTTCTGTTAGTGACTTCTTTGTGGCTACAGTGGACTCTTCACTTTGCAGAACAAAAAAGTATTTTCTTTTGACGTTTCTTGCTACACCACCCCACATTTCTCTTTCTTTTAGTGTTTTTGCACAAGTTATTGACTTTAGTCAGAAATGAATTAATATTTTGTGTTTCCAGCCTAGATGCTGCAAAACCTGCTCCAGGGTAGACTGTACTCAAGAGATTTCCCATGCTGGTGCAGCCCTGTCCCAACCTCCCAGTGTCCTGCTCTGCTGGCACTCGTGGCAGGACCGATAACAGCAGAGCTGTGTGTGCCGCTGGGTTTTGTGCCTCACTGAGCAGCTTCCCTGGATGTTATGTTAAAACTCCTTTTCTGGATAGTTGGGCTGAGGTTCAAGTCTGCCCTGGCTTGTTACCTAAATTGTGTTTGATCCTGCGTCTCCTGAGGTGAACAGCGAGCTGGTCAGAACATCCCCTCCCCTCCTCTGGTACCTGTTATCCCTGGCTGCCTCTAATGGACTTGTTTCCTCACTGACAGTTACCAAGGAAGCCAAAGCCTTTCAAATGAGAGGGGGGAAAGGTAAGAGATATAAATGCTGAGCCCCCTTTCCTGCTCTGTCTTCCTCTCTCTCTTCCCTCTGGTTGTCTTTCCTGAGGGCTGCTTCCATAGCAGGGTCCAGCTCTCTCCTGGAGGTGTCACACCCTGCTTTAGCAGGGGCAGGGTGGGCAGCAGAGCTGGGCCTGAGCTGCACCTGCTTCTCCTCTCCAGTCTGTCAAGCTGGTTTTGTACCCCCTTCCCTTTCCTCTGGGCAGCCAAGGGAAGTCTAGAGAGAGCATGTGGGTCTGCCTTGCTGGTGTAGGACTGGGAGATAAGGATTCTGCTGGCCTTGGTGATGAGGAATCGCTCAGTCGGTAAAGGGTGAGATGGCCCCAAACCTGAGCCCAGGGTGGGATATGGGGAGCAGCCTGCTGGCTGAGCTGGGCAGGCAGGGAGCCTCTGCCTGAGCTGTGCTTGGTCCTCAACATATGTGGCTGCATGGAAAGGAGGATGGGCCCAGGGGAAAAGGAGACTCATACTGTGCCCTCTGGGATGCAGCTCCCCAAGGAGTTTGCTGATTGTGGCACAGTAGAAGTGGCTCAGCTTGGTCCCTGTAATCAATATCTGGTTTTAGTTCAGTGGATTTTCATGTCTGTCTTCTATTCTTGCTTGTTATTGTGTACTTTGTTTTGCTAGTTTGGCGTCTCTGCCTAGCAGAAGGGCTGCTGTTCATTCCTCTGGGTTTTTCTGAAAGGGAAGGACAGATTCTGCTGGTGACAGAGTGACCAGGATGTGTGCAAGTGTCCCCAGCTTTGTCTGCCTCAGCCTGCCTGTCCCTTCTCCTCAGTGCTGCTTCTCTGATATATTCTCTCTTGTTTTCAAAGTATGGCCATGCTTTAGTTGAGACAGCTGCAGGTGAGGAACTGTGATTGAGCCGTGCACAAACAAGAACTTGAATTAAAAAAACTAGTATACTATCAGAGTTTTGCCTTGGGTGTGAAGAGCTGAAGTGGCATCTGCCTTGCGTCACTAGCACTCCTCCTGTGACGGGGTCTCTGCAGTACTGAGTGTTTCATGTGGCTCTGTGAGTGCATCCTTTACAAAACTGCTGGTACAGAGCTAGAGCCTCTTTAATGCCAGCACCAGGAGGTGAGACATGCTCTTATCAAAGGAGCTGTCAAGGTTTTCTGTTCAACTTTTTTGATCTTGGGTAACTACCGGAATAATAATAAGTTAGCCTAAATCTCCCAAGTAACTGTGGTATTACATGATGTTTAATTTGTTCTTTTGTTTTCTCTGGGTGTAGAAACACTCACCTGGTCATTCAGTAGGGCTGGAGAATCTGAGAAGTGTTAATGGAATTTTAAATGAAGGATGCAAGAGAATCAGAGCCCCCCTGCACAATGCTCTGGACAGAGTGTCTGAGAAGCCTGTCTGCTTCCAAAGGGCTCTGTCACGTGGACTGAGCATTTGAGGAAGCACAGTGATGTGGTCCTTATTCCCAACATGGCAGAGCCGGGAATAAGATCCTAATCTTCTGATGTTCAATCCAGTACTATCTTCAAAACACCATAGCAGAATTGATCTGGCCTTTTCCTTCTGAGGTGTCAGCCCCAGCCCCCGGAATGGGAGACGAGTGATGCCTAGTGACTGCACAGTGCTCAACAGAGTTGAGAGGAGTTTGAACCCAAAGCTTGGGCAATGCACAAAGCCAGCTGCTTATGCTACAGCAGCACTAAATGCCTACCCTCTTCCAGATCCTGCCAGGGAGAAAGGACCGTACTGAGTTTTCCTACAGCTAGTGCCCATCTGGGGACTGCCCAGGAGTATGGGCTCTGTACCCCAGTGAGATGATGCCTAGCTCCAAGCCCTTGGTTCCCAAGCTCATGCATAATCTGTCTGATCCTTGCTTTCCTCTCCTCTTTTCCCTCCCCCTCTCCTGCCAGTGTGCACACAGCCTGCTTCCGCACACCATCACTGTGCCCTCCCCTGCTCCTCATGTTTGATAAGAGGAAGTGTGCGATGCCAGATAAACACATTCCTGTTCCAAACTGCTTGGGTTTATTTTAATCTGCCTGGGCCGTTCAGCAGCCTCAGCACTCTGTTCAGCACTGAGTGCAAAGCCAACACTATATTACCAAGGAGGAGCATTTAAACGTCCTTAGGCTTGCAGCAGCTTGGTTGGGAAAGAAGGATCCTTTGCCACCCCTTGCTTGGGCCAGAGTGTGCCATCGTTAGCCCCCTTACACCCATCATCTCACTTCTCACTCTTTCTCTCTACTAGAACCATATTGCATCCGTACTGCGAGATGTCAGGGAAACATATGCTCCAGCTTTTAGTACATTTGCATAATTAGAGTAATGTGTATGAATAATTTATAGCTGTATGTGGCTGCTCAGTGTGTGACGTTAGCACCCCTCACTAAATCCTTTCCAGTGGGTGGTGCAGATCCTGCACCAGAGCCATTGTGCCGATGCAGTGTGCAGCCTGTTGGCAGATGCAGGGGCCCTGCTTTGAGACATCAGGGTGTGCATTTATCTGTGTATGTGCTTGTGTCTGTGTATATATATATACATATATATGTACATATATATATATATATATATGTATGTATGTATTTAGTGCAGAAAGATGGGCTTTTACAGTTCTAGGGGAAGAGCAGACTAGAAGTCTCAGAGGCTAAAATGCCTTAGACTCTTAGGCTCAATACTTGCTCCGTTTATGCAGAAGCTGTGAATGAAAATGTTCTGCAACATTTAAAAGCTGAGGCAGGGATTTCTCCAGCAGGACTCAGGTGTGACTAGGTTTTGTGCCAGGATTATGGGGTTTTTTTTTAATTGCTTTTTCAGACCATAAAACTTAGCAGCTTGCAGGGGAGAGGGATAAACATGCCTGCACTGTGTCACAGAGCCTGATCTCAATCAGTCGGTCAATAAATTGTAGCAAAGAATTGCCTGGACACTGTCTCACTATTTACCAGCTCTTTATGTGCAACTTCTCATGCTGGAAAGCCCAGAGTGCCAGGTAGGTGTTCTAAAGGAGTGATCTGAGTGGCTGAATCTTGGTATTTATGTTCCAGTTAATTTTAGCTTAAACTATATTTGGTCCTTTCCAAATGTTTGAGAGCCTTGGCTGGAAAGCGCTGTGTAAACTGGAATGAAGTGCAGGCGTGCACACTTACTGGCTCATCAGTATTATACTTATTATTCCCCACTGGGAAACTGAGGCAGGTGGTTAAGCCAAACAGGTCTGCAGAACCACGGTGTGGTGCAGCCTGGACTGTTCTCCATCGTGGGTACAGCCAGCAGGTCCTTAGAGGAGCGCGTGTTCAGAAGGGTAACAGGCAGTGTAATAGTCCTTAAAGCCCTTGCTTTGAATTTTTTCACTTTACAGAATTACTTTGTAAAGATAATACACTTGCAGCCAGTTGGTGAGTTTGCACAATCAGAAGGGATTGCTGTTGAGTTTTATGGAGTCATTTCTGATTTATATTGCTGTCAGTGACAAGTTAAATGAGCCCAGCATTCAACAGACTGATGTTCAGGTGCGTGCATCTCCTGAGTGCGCTGCTTTGCGTTTCACATCCAAAAATGTAGCTGATGTACCCAGCCAGTCAACAGCCATGTTTGTAAAATCCTCATGAATATTCAGTGAAACACTTTGAATTGATGCTGTTGCCATTACACAACCATATGAATCCATGGGAAGGATGAGACCTTGGCTGATGTTTCTGGAAACCTCCCTCATCCAGGTTGTCTTGCCCTCGACTGAAGGAGCCTGTGTGGTCCCCACATCCATTCCAGCTGAAGTTGTTAACTTCAGGCTGTGTTTAAAAATAAAGCAAGGCAAAATCCATACCAGCTCTGCCAGAATGCAGGATGAATAATTAGGTGGAGATCATTAAAGTTTCCCTTCTTAAAAACATACATAGATTATTCTTTAATGGAAAGTTAATTGTTTTATTATTCTCTCCAGATGGTTCTTTTCCTTTACATTCACAGGGGAATTGATACAGCCTGGAATTCAGTTTCCTGTGAGCAGAGCTGATAGCCAAAAATGCAACTCTATCACTGATCAAGATACAAAACAGAGAAAATATGTATCAGATTCAGATTTTTGCCATTCTACGATTTTAAATATTATTTATAGGATTTAAGTGCCCCTTCAACTTGAAATGCTGCAGGCTGGGGAGTTTGCATTTCTCTTCCTGATAGGTTTGTCAAGCAAGCACTAGATATTGGACATTACTGGATCCTGACTTTCTTGTGGATGATCCATCACTTCCATCCATCACTGGACTGCGGAGGAGCGAAATGCTGAAAGGTTGAAAGAGGGAAACTGTCGTTGGATACTTGGGGTTATTGTGTGGAAGAAGCAGTAAGAGGTGCCACATCTCCTTTGTTCTGTGTGTAGAAATGCAGGAGAGCTTGGGAATTTGGGGAGGCCAGGGAGGAGGTGACTTCTCAAGGGCACAATTGTGGTTGTTATGTTGCAGTGTGGCTCCAGCCTGGTAAATGGCAGCGGGCACTTTGCATGTTAAGTGAGCGTGTTTATCGTGCCTCATTACAGCAGATCACCTCTGACATCTGAAGTGAATAACCTGAATGGGCCCCTTATTTCAAACACCCACCCGTGCCGACCTATTGGCCTGCAATGATGCTGCCAGTTTTATAGGTACTTATTTCCTTTTAATTATTTAGAGTTAAGATATTATTGTAAGGGAGGGAGAGAGTGGAGTCTGTTATTAGCTCAGCATTGCCTTCCTCGTAAGCAGATCAACTGGACTTCAGTAGTGAAGAGCTTTGCTTGAAGACTGAGATCTGTGCTCTGGTTAAAGCTGTAGTTTGCTGTTGCTTTACTGAAAGAAATGGCTCTGCTTTTGGAGCAACTGCCTCTTGGGAGACTCCAGATCTTGGTAACCATCAGGGATCTGTAGCTTTCCAACACTTGTATCCTTTGCATCTTACTTTGACAATTCTGCATACAATAAGCTTGAAAAACTCCACACTCTTTTATATCTTAGGGATAAACCAGGTTCTCTCATGATTTGGGAGGTCGTATCCAGATCAGAGGGAAGGAAGGTGAACAGGCTAGGGAGGAAATGTAGCAGGAAGGTGATACTAATGGCTATGGATTCTCTTTCTTCTTCTTCTGTTACTCTTGGGCTGATCAATGCCAACTGATATATGTAGGGCATCCCCTCTTTTATTTTTTTTTTTTTTTGGAGGATTTCTCTGTTTCATTATTTTGGATTTATATTTGGGCTTGCTCGTTGTGATTCAGTTATTCACTGGGCTTGAGATTTTATTGACTTTTCTCCCTTTTCTAACTGACCTTTCACACCTGGAAGCATCCAAGACAGATTTAGTATGTGTTTGTTCAGCACCTACTATAACCAATAGTGTCATGCTTTTTGGACACTGACCATAGTATAAATATTAAATAGTAAGTAAGAGCACTGAGAAAAATCCTGCCTGAATGAAACATGAGATTTACTGATGCAAAGAGATGCTGTGAATGAGAGGCATGGCTATTTCTGTCAGGGCAGTCTCCTAAATGCCTGGCTGATGTGGCTTGGACTGGTGGCAGGATCTAAATGTCTGCATGTGTCAGGAGCCACTCTAGGGATTTTTTAAGCAGTAGCATTAGTTATCATCTGTTGGATGCCTAAGCAAAGCCTTTGCTTGTAGCTAGGAGGCAGGGAGCAGATTTTCAATTCCCTGCTGTGACTGTAAGGCCAGGTAAATAGAGAAGAAGGAGACAGCAGGGGGTTTATGTGACTTGAGGAGCAAAGAAGATTGTAATGGTAAATGTTGGATTACTTTTAAAAACAAGTAGGTCATTGAAGATACCATGGTTGGTGAACAGAAAAAGAAAAAAAGGAGGATTTATTCCTTGTTCTTCTAAGATTTGTTACACTATAAAGCTCACTTACTGCTCAGCGTGTTGTCATTTTTAATTTTGGAAGTTCTTTGTTTCTGTCAGTGGTCCAGCAAGGATGACACTAGACCTGAGATGAGGGGCCTGGGATCTCCAAAGGAGCCTTGGTTCCCAGTTTCCTTGAGCATTATGAGTAGGCTGGGCCTTACTATAGTGCTTGCTGGGAACATCAGCTGTTGTTCCATTTCCTGCTTTAGCAGGATTCGCCTGTGACTCCACAGTCAACTCAAATTGTATAAAATTCAACTTATCTTTTGTCCTCTGTCCCTTTTGCAGAGTGTTGGCATGCAAGAAAAGCATTCATCCCCATCCCTGCCTTTTGTAGAAAGCAACAGATGGTTTACCTAATATTCAGTGATAATAATTTGCTGTGAGGTATATACATGGAATATTCATAGCATCACTGGGTATGTCCAGTTCTGAGCAGAAATGATAGCTCCAATGTGTTCTGAAGCGCCCAGTGACTCGGTGTTCACTGAAAAAGAAATCCTAGCATGGTAATACCATGCTTACCTCTAGTGCATTTCATGGCTGATTATTAAAATTACTTGCAAACAAGTTTACTTTCACATCTCAATACTGGAGAGAAGGAAAACATCACCGGTTGGCTTTGTAAACAGGTAAATTGAGGCTTGGATGAGGAAAACCCTTATTCTGTACAGCGAGTCTGATGGAGGGCTGGGGAGGGAACCTGTGAATCCCAGCTCCAGGGCTCATCTACCAAATGTCTTCCTTAATAACAACTGTTCAGTTTGTCTCTTCTGGCTCATTACTACATCTCTTAGCACTGAGCAGTGAATCCTAGGAAATGCAAGTAAGAGAGAGAAACTTTCAGCTTTGAATTCTCCCTTAGGAAACTTATTTCTGGCAAGTTTCACAAGTGGCAGCTTCTTGTTTATATTCCTAGGGCCTATAACACATGGCATTTTCTCCTTGGCTCTGCCCTCAGCTCCCTCCCATGACTGAAGTGATAAGCCATCGTCCTCTCCTTGCCTCTGCTGTTGGTGTGAGTTTTTAGGGCTGTGCTCCTGATGCAGAGCCCGAGCAGCAGTTGATTGCCAGCTTTCCCTCCTCCTTAGATGTGTGCTAGCTCTCAAACGACATTTTGAGGTGCCTGAAGCATTCTGTGGAAGAAAATTAATTGGTTTTGACAAACCACAGCAGTCCCTTGGGTGCCTGGGAGTGCAACATTTATTGAAACCAGGCAGGAAATCAAAACGCTCTGGTGTTCACTCACCTCCTGTGCAGCTGTATTAAAAGAAATTTTAAAGAAGGAAAAAAATCCTTGAGCTTCTGCTGGATTTTTCACTCTGACATTTGGATCGTCCACTGACTTTCTAATAAAACCTCCTTCTTCTTTTAGGAGAGAGTTGAGTGGTCATGAAAGATGCCAGAATGACAGCCCAGGGAGTAGATGGTCTCTGTTTACCCACAGAGCAAATGCAGCATCAGGGCAAACGTTCTTGCCATTGTACCCCCACCTTGACCTGCAGCATCCCAAAGGAGGGTAGGGAATTGCAGGTTTTCAGCACTTCTAGACTTGACCTCTCTGCTTACACAACTTAATAAGGAATCAGGCTTCTCCTGCAATTGCAGTGCAGTATTAAGGAAGGATTTTTCATCGCAGCTGTAGGCGTAACAACTTCAGTGCAAACCTCAGACTGAAAGCACTCTGCTAGCAGAAACCATCTCCTAGCCCCACTCTTCCAGGAGTCTGGCCTATCTTGTAACATATTAGTTACAATCTGATTCATTTATAAAACATATGCTGATACCCAGAGCAAGGTAGAGAAGATCCCTTTATACATGACAGGTGTGTTATGGTGGGTGTGGGTGCCCTTCAGTCGGCCACTGGTTTGAGGTCGCTGCTCTGCTCTGCACAGAGCTGCTGATGGGAGTCATTAAGTTGCCATCAAGTTTGAATTAGTGTTGATTCACCTCTAAAAAAATAACCAACAGTGTTCTTCACACAGCTCTGAAGGCAGGGCTGGGAAATGAGGGGAGTCATTTTTAAACAAAAGCTGGTTACTGCCCAGGTGCAGTCACAAAATAGGGTTGGGGTTAGTTTTACAGGGGGTGTCCACTTGCCAGCCCATGAAGTCGTGTGTGATTTCTGGACTGTGCCCTGTTTGATGAGGCTGTTGAATCTTGTTACAGGTCTTTTGCTGGCTGTGGGCATCCCCAGGAGTGGTATCAGTAGAGAAAGCCATACACTTTCAGCCTGTAGGATCAGGTTTATCCCAGGTCCCAGCCTCATGGACTGGAAAGAGTACTGGAGCCACTGGAAAGGCTGATTGGAAAGGATTCACAGACAAATGATGTAATGGGAGTTATTCAGCTCCTCTAGGACCTTATTGCAATAGATTCCTGGGGTTTTAGCAGGTTCTTTTTGTCTTGTCCATCACCACAGGATTTATATGGGTATGGTAGGGGTGCACACTCTGAATGCAGTGAACAATACGGGGTGTGTTAGGCAGAAGGTCCTGATGTCCTTGTGTGTCCTCTGTAGCTGCAAGTGCCAGACAGAGGTGGGACCCCAGCTTTGTCAGCATGGTTAGAAACTCTGCTGTGGACTGAAGCTCCTGCTGATGTCTGGAGTAACAGAGATGGGAAAGCGATGGACAGAGGAAGCATTTGCTTCTAAAGAGTTGCTGTGGTTTGGCTCCTCTCAGTTCTCACTCGCAGAGGCGGAGCAGGGGTGTGCGGAGGCTGTAGGGGACAGATGGGGAGCCAGCCCTAGGAGGTCCTTGAGAAGAGCAGGTAATGTGACTGCGGCAGAGAGGGGAGGGGTGGCAATGGCTGCTGGCTCTGCGTCACCGAGACGGTGACAACTCCTTAAGCAATTAATTAGCACAGCTGAGAGCCTGAGCTCGGTGCTAAAGGTGAGCTGCAGTTGTACCAGCAGAGATGCACAAAGGCTTTATTGTTCTGGCTTGGGACCTCGCTGGGGGCTTGTCTTGGTGGTTGTTACTGCAATGCTTCTACAAGCTATTCATGATCTTGTAGAATAGCTTGTAGAAGCATTGTCTTAAAAGTCCAGCAATGTGGGAGGCCAAGGAGGGGGTCATCAACAATCCTAAGTGAAGCTGTGGCAGGTCTGGATACTGCAGGAGAATTACTGCGTAGGTTTCTTCTTCACCTTTTTTCTCCTCTAATGATTCTGCTTTCTGGCATAACAATTACCTACTTTGGATATCAGTGTCTATGGGAAACTGGCTCAAGCTAAAATGGTAAATTAACTGCTCTGAAGCTTATGTCCCAGATGTCAGTAGTGATAGATTCTGTCGAGTGGTTTCTAGCTAGAAAAGACTTTGAGCGGTGTCATTTTTCATGGGAAAACTTCCCATATGCTTCTCCAAGAGGCTTTTCTGGGCAATTAAGTGACATGCTGTATGCAGAGATAACATGAATTCAGAGAGCTTTTGCACTTCATCTTCTATGACACACCATTCATGCGATGTCAGTGGTCACCATGGGTTTGGCCCTTGGTCTCGTACTTCTGCAGGAGTGGGGTTTACCACCCCTGCTGTCACCCATAACCAACAGGACTCCTGTGGTGTTTGTTGTATGAAAGGTTGTACGAGCATGACACACTATGAAGCTGGGATGTGGGAAGATCTGTGGCAGAGGAAATGCCATCCTACATTCATCCACTGAATGGCACAGTGGGCACCAAGGCCTTTCAGCTCCTGAGCCTGTGGGATGTCTGGTAACAGAGAGAACATTCTGGACAAGGAGTAGGTGTCATGGGAGTGAAGATTTTCATGCAACTGAATGGCAACTTCTTTTTCTCTCTTACTATAACAGACTAATGAAGTTCTTCTCACAAGGAGCACCTGTGTGGGGAAAACCAAAGTGTCCTGCTGTTCACATACTGGGCAACATGACAATGAAGTCTGGGGGAAAACTCGCAAAAATCACCATTTTTAGATGTATGCAGAGCGTTTAATGGTTCTTGGCAAAGGAAGGGTACGGCACGGATTGGGATTTGGGGGCTTTCAGAGTCCCCCACAGAGATGACCCTCTGGTGGCACTGGTTGTTTCAGTCCCTGTAGGGCTCCATCTCCTCCCAAGAGTCGAGCCCCCAGAGATTTTCCTTGCTTGACTCCTCTGTGCTGGCAGTCCTGAGGTTCCTGCTGCTTTGCATTACAGCCGTGTGTCAAGAAATCCCAGCTCCTGGGGTCAAGTGCTAAGCATTTGCTTCTTTATCAGATATTTACTTAGGAGGATTTCATTATACTGAATCTACTAGCTTTGAATAAATTCACATGCAGTAAATTTATTCTTGCTCTTTCTGAAGGGCCATGTATGCTAGAGAAAACTTTGAAGACGACCATTTATACCAAAAGCAATTACTTCTGTGGTAATTTTGTATGTATTTTACTGCAGATACTGTATTTCTGTTTGACTATGAGCTTTCTCCCAAGTGGAACTGCTGTGCTGGAAGTAGAAAAAGTCAAATGCTTGAATTTGTGGTGCCCCAGCATCTTCACATTGTTAACATGGAATGTATTTGTCTGTGCACTTATTTGAACAAACTCCACCCGTCTGAATAAAGCTACAGGTTGATCTTATCAGAATCCACTTGTAGTTGCTCCATGTGAAGTGGGGAGGTGGGGTTGTTTTGTTTTCTTAGTGTTGGTTGATTTTGGTGGGGTTTTTTTTTTGCAACACCACTGTGTCAGCTTCAGGTTATTGGATTTCTTCAGCCAGGTGGTAGAGATGGTCTTTCATGATGCTGCAGAGGGCATCTCCAAAGCCTCCTCACTCAGTTGATGAGTATCCAGGAACCATACTCTGCAATATGGCTAAGTTGAACTGTTGGCAAAAGCAGCTTACTATATGATTTGGAATAATAAACCTGTAAAAAATCCTTCTGCAAATAACTTTCAAATGTGTGAGGGGGCATAGCTGAATTCTTCACCTCAGCAGCTGGTTTGCTCCATGCAAACCATAATGTCATATACACAGGAACTCTTTCTGGTGCCTCAGTTGCAACCCTCTGCACCCAGGATCTCCTGCAATCACTTGACCAAGTCCAAAACAAATCAGGGGGAAAAGCTCAAGTAAGAATTTAGGTGGTTAGGCCTGATAATCCATTAAGTCCTCTTTCCACTGGTTTACTTCACACACTCTGCTTCAGCAGGTAAGTCTTGGTGGTCCTTGTGATAAGAAAAAGCCATTCTTTGGGGCTGGAGGTTTGGTTTACCAAAACTGTAGGTTGTATAGTTATCAGTGTAGATAGCTGTCCATCCTACATCTAAATGTGTCCTGAGCATTTCCAGAGGGCAAACATGCACAACTCCTTTTGAAAATGGACAAGAGAAAACTGGGGGAATGTGTACTAAAGAGAAGCATGTTCATATTAAAATCCAGAAGGATAGATTTATTTTTTCTCTTCAACATAAATTTCTCATTAACAAGATTCGTTTCATTTAGAAGTGGCTCATTAGCTAGTTTAAAAAAGGAAAACCGAACAAAAAACCTTAAAGAAATGTAGGTCCCTGCTAAATTGCAAATTCTATCTTCCATGCTGGATTATTGTATTATGGGAACCAGTGATAGTTACACTGTACATATCTACATATTTCACCAGAAAGCAAAAACTGTTTTCCAGGGGAAATTATTATACAGAAAAAAATGTAATTAATAATAAGCTATTGCTATTACAGGATATAATATTTGTGCTCAAGCCCATATCTGAGATAAACAAGAAACATGCCATCTGAACAGCTTTCAACATCCCAGTCTAAACTTTGTGCCCAGCTGTAACCCTTGCAACAGATTGATGAGGGAGATCACAGAAACTTTCCTATTATTGCTGTAATGAAGTAGACAGAAACATTTATATGAGCATTTCTATGGCATGAGAATGTTGTGGCGTTTTCTGGGCTGTTCATTATCTGACTAAGCCACTCACATCTGGAGGAATCACACATCCCACTTGATTTTTGACCTTTTTTCCTTGCATGGCATTTGGTTTAGGATTTAATGACAAATAAAAAATTTATTTCTGGATCAGTAGGTCTGTGAAGTTTCAGTTAGTCCAGATAGGGCACGAACTTGAGCTGGTTTGCTGGCAAAACAAAGGAAAGACTTCTGTGATTCAAGTAGAAAGTAGCTGCTCAGGACATCTGTGGTTGAGTCCTGTCTCTGTCTTAGCCTGCTCTGGGATCCTGGGCCCGATCTCTGTATCTCCCTGGTGTAGCAATCTATTGATGGATTTCCCTCCCACAGTGAGGGTTTCTGAATTCACATTCAGTGGATGTTAGTAACGCCCGCCACAGAAAAATCTAGGGACAAACTGCGCATTGTTGGTTATTTTTAAGAGGAAACCAAAAGAAAAATAAGCACACTGAGTGTTTTGTAATTCATGTTTTGAAATTGGCACTTAATAGGTAGAAATTAGCGTGAACTGAAAGCAAAGAAAAACTTTGGGCACAACAGGGCTTTGCACTACTTTGTGAGAATTTGGGGAGAAGTACATTTTGGCAGGTTTCTAGTTTCAGCTTCTCATGTGCTATTGTAGCCTTCTTCATGGAGATCCAGCAAACCCCGGAGAAATCACACATGTGAACCCACTTAAATCTTCCCTTGCCAGGCTTCTAAATGGGGGTCTAAGGCTCAAGCTGCTTCTAGTTGTTGTGGTCTGCCTCAGTTTAAGTTATTTTTCTTATGAAAGACTGAGCAGAAGTGAAATTGGTGCTGTAATAAAAGGTGTCCCTGTTTCGTAAGGACCTTAACAGCAGCTGCTGAGGACAAACATTAGCCTAAGAAGGTCTCCAGGGGTTGGCTTTGACGGAGGTAATCTTTCTTGTAATACCATTCCTAATGTGGATCTCTGTTAGCTATATGTAGTAATTTCTTCCTCTGTATTTGTTCTGGTATATCTCTAGGGCTGCTTGTATGTGCTGTAGAATATTTACCATATTTCTTTCTTTCCATCTATTGTGCTGTGGTCTTATAATATGTGTCTGTTGCAGATCTGTTCTCTTCTAAACATGTAGTGTACCTCCTAGTTTCTCCCTTGAGTTTCTCCCTCATAGCAGGTTTGTCTTTTCCTCCGATGTCCTTCTCTGAGCACTGCACCTCTGAGCTGAGGATACGTCAAACTGCAGTTGCAGTTCCTGCTCATGGAAGGGAGCCTCCAAGAAAAATGGGGAGAGGCTATTCACAAGAGCACGGAGTGACAGGACAAGAAGGAATGGCTTCAAACTGAAAGAGAGTAGGCTTATACTAGATATTAAAAAGAAATTCTTCCCTGTGAGGATGGCGAGGCCCTGGCACAGGCTGCCCAGAGAAGCTGTGGCTGCCCCATCCCTGGAAGTGTTCCAGGCCAGGTGGGATGGTGCTCTGAGAAACCTGGTCTAGTGGAAGGTGTTCCTGCCCATAGCAAGGGAATTGAAATGGGGTGATCTTTAAGGTCCCTTCCAACCCAAACGATTCAGTGATTCTGTGATTCTATTTGCAGCATTGGGAACAGGAGTGAGAGGGGCTGAACAGCAATGGTTGCCTCAGTATCTTCTGATTCTCACTGGTGGCTCCTGTTCAGAAATGCCTGTTGTCCAGCAGGCATTTCTGGGATATTCAGGGGTTCAGCTGTGGTAGCTACAGTCTCAAGCCTGTTGCATTTGGTTCTGGCCTATTTTCCCAGCCAGCGAATCCTTCCTGTTTGCTATTCATTTCTCCAGTCCTGACACCAGCTGTTAACAAGTGGCATCTTGATGCTTTGTGATGTCTGGAGGTGGTTTAGGAATCTTCTTACTCCTACTTCTCTTTCTTTGCATCGCTTTTGCTATATAGATGATACCATAATAGAATAACACTTCACGGAGGAGTCTGTTGGATTTTGTTTTGACTATTACTGCTTGATTGCATTTGTCATTGTTTTTTCCTGTTTTTTTTCTTTTTTCCATGCTTTGGATTTTTTGGTCAAATATCGAGGCATCCTAAACCATGACAGAACAAATGTTCTCTAAGAGTAATATCAGAACTCTTGTTCAAATCTTCCCCTGCCTCTGCATCCCAGAATTCATCATCCTCCCTGTGCCCCACTGCAATGTCTGTGCAGATGATTTCTCCTGTTTGTCATTTACAGCTGGCCTGCCTGTCTGGCCATTTGTCTAGAAAATCTGGATAGCTTTTAGACTGGTCAGGGGAATTCCACACCACTGACTTAACTGAGCTGTGGGGAACTCTCATCATCTCTGACCTTTTGTTTGCTCCAGCTCAACAGAGGGGTGCAGCATTTGGGCTGGGTCTGTGTCACATCCGCGGTGTGCAAGGAAATCATTCTTGCATCTCTGCTGCTGTCTCTTCTGAAGAGCAGCTCACAGCTGTAATTTCTGCAGTCAGAGGGACTTGGCAAGTGGTGGATTGACAGGACTGTCCAAACTGACCCAGAGAGGGCCCTGGAGATCGCTGGGTGTCAGCCAGTGCCAGACCTTTGCTGCTTTGCTGGGAGACCTGGGGCTGCATCACCCCTCTGTTGTCCCCTAGGAAGGGAAGGGATCCAGCTGACCAAACTCAATCACTTTGTCAATGAGGATAAATAAGGATCATAATCCAATTGTTATGGCAATTGCAGTGCAGCAAACTTGAGGCAACTTTCCAAAGCTTCTATATTTATACCTCACTCATTTAAAGCAGAAGGAGGCAGACCAGCTTTTGCCAGTCTTTCCCATGTCCCAGGCAAATCACATTGCCAGCTCAAACAAACTTCTTGATGGGTGTCAGTAGGACCATCTCTTTTACTGTGTTTACTGGTATGCTCTGCCTCTACTTCCAGGGACTGAAGGCTGATGGTGACTTACAAAAATAATAAATGCATAATAAATAATAAAAGCCTTCATGGGACTATAGCTCCCAGCTGAAGCATTGACTTCACCCACTCAGTACCAAGCTTGTACAACAGGTGATGATCCCTTGTACCAAAACTGTGGGAAATCAGAAGTATTTAATTTAAAGTCGAAGTCCATATTCTTTTTAATGTGAAAATATAGCATAGCATAGTACTTAGGACTATGGGTGGAGAAATCTTCTGAAAGTCTATAAGCAAATCTAAAGAAGATTGATTATTAATTATCAAGTCCTTTCAGGAATTTGTCTTTGTTTTTTTATGTTTCAAATTATGATAACTAGATAATGAAGACAAATTTTCCATAGCTGTAACTGAAAGCTTGGTACAGGTTATACTTAAGGCAACTGGGTCATCCTTTGGTTAAATTATTAAATATTCTTGTATTCATTACTCGGGTACAACCAAGTGAAGTCAGCAGCACATCACCTGCAAGGTGGGGGGCTAATGAGACCTTAGAACTCCTGTGCAGGTGACTTGTGTGTGATCCACTGATCCCTGGCTGATGGGAGTCCTTGATCTCTGTCCTTCTTCCCAGTGTATCAATGCACTGATTATTGATTATTGCTGGAGCCCGGTGCCTTGTGCAGTGGGATACCCCACAGCCAAGGGCTTTCCCAGCACAGCTGGTCCCCACTGTGCCGGTGGTTGGGGCTGCTGGGGCAGCTCTGGGAACACAAAGGTGTCAAGCCCAGAGGACTGATGTCCCTCTGGTCTCCTACAGACAGACCTGTGTTCCTGTGCTCACTGCCAAGTCATAAAATCAATTAGAAATTAAAGCCAGATTCATGAGTTCACTTCAGCTGCTCTAGTGGTACAAACCAGCTGCAAATTCAGCTTTTATGCTGTTGCTACTTTCCCCAGCTTTTATGTGTTAGCAGCTTTGCTTTTAAAAGCAGTTTTTAAATGGCTTGAGATTGATGCTTAACTTCAAAGTGCTAACAAATATTGCATTGCAAATTCCTCCTTGGGCTACTCCATTACTTTTTTTTTTTACATAATTTTGAAAACAAAGGATATTCTTCAGGGGAAAACTGTGCTAAGGTGAATGATGTTTCTGAGTGTGCACATCAGTGCAATGTGAACAGTGTTGCAGTGCCAGTGATTGCATCTAAACCCAGGATTTGCACAATCAAGAACACCCATTATGATATATAATTCTGTTAGGCTAAGGAGCTCTTAGATGAAACCAAAAGAAATCTCAATTCAAAAACTAGTACCATTTCTCTGCCCTTGTCAGAATTCACTGAATCATGTGAGAGTTTGATTTTTTTAAGCATTTTAAAAATTAATTCTGGTTATTTTATTGTTAACTTAGTACTGAAAGTACTTATTCTCACTACTTTTAATAGTATTAAGCAAAAATACAACAATCGTGATTAAGGTTTAAGAACTCTAGTTAAGCAGCATATTTCAAAACATAATATATTTTAAAATACAGTCCCACATTACATAACTACCATACAATTTAATTTTGGATGGCTTCACTGTGCATTTCAGGTTGCAGATATTGCTAGCTTTGCAGTCCAGTCTAGTGTTAAAACATCAAATTTCCCGATTCCATCATGCGTGTTCTTTCACAGTTGCTTTTAAATATTTCATCCAAAATTACTGATATGCCTGGTCTGCTTTATAATGCTTTTTGGGGGACTACTGACAACTCTTTGGGATTTGCAGGGGTTTTCTCATGTTTAAATTGGTAAGTACTTTTCTCACTTAGCTCTGTCTTAAGATGCATTATAGCTGAAAGCTTCTGGTGATAAAAATTGCCCCAGCTTTATATCTGGTTTAGCTAAAGGTCATTAAAAATTCACTTTTCTCTACAAGCATCCTAACAATGGCTTTCCAAAGTTTATAAGTGACCATTTCCATATGTCTGCATAAGACAGGTATTAAACCATCTGACAAGTTAAATCAGAAATCACGCAAAGAGAGGGGGGATAAGGGAGGAGAGATTACATAATCCTCTTCACTGGAACAAGTTGAAATCTCACTGTTTTCCCCAAATAAGCAATATGCTCTGTCAGCACAACAATAAAGCGTGCATGTGCATATTCATCCCAACTTACAGAGCCATACATTTGTGTAGTTAATCAGGGCTGGGGAGAAACCACATTTGCATCTATGCAAATGGTCTTCCAAGAAATGAAGCGAGGAGAGACCGTTCCAGGTGATCACAGCAACTCTCCGTGCTCGGTGCAGCAGGTCGGCTGAAGGCACGTGAGCTTCCCCAGGGTGGATTAAGGAAGGGAATTTGGCTATTAATGAGTAAGTTGAGTGGCCTTTGTGCACTGTGTGACCGTGCCTGCCCAGGGCAGCGGTGTGTGCCTGCGGGGGCAGGGTACGTGTTGCAGGCAATGTTGTGTTGATGATGGCTCCTTTGCTCTCGGGAAGATTAACCTATTTTTAGACCAAACTGTTGGTGTGAGGCCAGGAGAAGCTTTCTATCTTTTAGATTTATGAAGGTTGCCAGGCAGATCTTAAACACTTTCTCTAAGCTGCATTTATTTGTATTTTGGCTTCTTTTGGGGGGCCAAGTTCCCTGTATCTCTTTGGATAGGACCCTCAGTATTGAAGCAGGTCTGGAGTCTGTCGAGTAATCCAATTCATTCAACGTTTGGAATTACCGTGCAAAAAAAAGTAATTTATTTTCTAATTATTCTCTGTCTTGCACAACCGTGCATCGCTGAAGTGTCACTATTTAAAATATTTATCTCTCTCCGCTGCGTGATCTGCTCGAAGGCCATGGAGGGGCGATGAAATAAAAGCACTCTTTCCCAACACAGGCACATTACTTTGACTTGTCTTGGGCTGTTTTGACGTCTCCCTGTAAATACATTTATTTTTCATTAGGATGTTTCTGGGTTTGTGGCATCCAGGAAAGCCAAAGCCATTACGCTGTTCATCTGTTAGAGACAAAATGAAGATAAACAAGTGTAATGAACTCCCGCTGAAGCCATTTCTCTGTTGTCTTTCCCTTGCTGCAAGTGTGTGTGTGTGCAGAAACAGCCTCCTCGTGCCGGCTGGATGGGGGCAGCTGCTCTCAGTGCTTCCATTCTTCATATGCGAGGAGAATTCATCTGGGGAGACTGATTCAAGCTCCAAGTGTGCTGTAGTCCTCAGGTTTTGCTGTTGTTGGAGAGCTCAGGCCTGGGGCATCATCTGTAGCTCCCCTCGGGAAGCTGTGGGGTTTAACTTGTGATCTGGGCCCCACAGCAGTTTCCTCCATCCCTCTCCAATGTGTTACAATGATAAATACACCGGAGCTGGAAATGTGAGGACGGAATAATGTCTGTGAGGTCCAAGCAGGTACTTATGGGGTTGTTGGTGGGGGCTGGAGGATCATGTAAGGGATGACACTTGAGTACTGCATCCAGCTCTGGGGTCCCCATCACAGGAAGGCCATGGAGCTGTTGGAGCGAGTCCAAGTTCATTAGAGGGATGGAGCACCTCTCCTATGGGGAAATGCTGAGAGAACTGGGATTGTTCAGCTTGGAGAAGGGCAGGCTTCTATGTGACCTAATTGTGGCCTTCCAGTAGCTGGAGGCAGCCTGCAAGAAAGATGGATAGGGATTGTTTCCAAGAGCATGGAGTGAAAGGAAAGGGGGAATGGCTTCAAACTGAGAGTAGGTTTAGATTGGATATTAGAAAAAGATTCTTTACTGTTACAGTGGTGAGGCACTGGTATGGGCTGCCCAGAGAAGCTGTGGATGCCCCATTCCTGGAAGTGTTCTAGGCCAGGTGGGATGGGGCTCTGAGAAACCTGGGATAGTGGAAGTTGTCCCTGCCCACAGCAAGAGGGTTGAAACGAGATGATCTTTAAGGTCCCTTCCAACCCAAACCATTCCATTATTCTATGACATTCACTGCAGGGATTTCTGTGTCAGGCTGGATACCTCATCCCGGCTAAGGGCTCAAAAAAACTATTGGAGAGCCTGTGGCATAACAGCAAATAGCCAGTATGATTGGAGGTTGGTGGATAGGGAGTTAAAGGCAGCCAGAGACAGGAATATTGTTTGGAGATCAGGGAAAGCTTGGAAAGGATAGAAAGTAAGCTGCAAAGAGGCATGAAGATGAGAATAAAAATGAAAGCGAATATTGAGCTTTCTAGGGTGGCACATACGCTCTTTCTTCATCCTAGCCTTTCAATTATTTCCTATTTATTTGAGCCCTCCCTCATGCGCCCATCCCCACCCTTCCAAACTGACTTGCTCATTGAGTCTGAGTGAGTTTATGCTGAATTTTAATATACCTTCTTTTTCTCCATCTCTAAACTGCTAATCTCTCAGGCTGAGGAATCCTGGGACAAAGAGGAGTCCGCAGAGTGGAACTCTGTAAAATTAGCTTTTGCAGCATTAGTGTTTGCACAGTTACAGGCTGAAGCCCTGCGCTCCCCCTGCCTGGCAGCCTGCCTCCCTTCCCCAGCGAGGCCAGCACACAGTGAGCTGCCTTCCTCCTTCTCTTCCTCCTCCTCTTCCTGCTCTTCCTCCTCCTCCTCTCTTGCCACCATCCCTCTGCTGTGAGAGGAGCAGAGGGGAGAATTGGCATTCATTCGGACAAGGGTTTAATTTGCATTATCTTGGGCTTGTCTCCTGTTATTGAAATGTGTTCTCAAATACAGCATAAAATTGAAATTCTAGTGCTGGTGTCACACCATGGGGATGATTAGCTGGGAAAAGAGGGCACATGGGGGGATATTTTTTGGGCGAAACCAAGCTGAGACTTGGCACATGCTGTGCATTGCTGCCTTGTGCTGCAAGCCCTCTGATTTTGGCAAGCAATTTAATCTGGAGCATCCATATGCAGGATAGGGATGGGTTTGGAGCAGAAGGAAGGTGCAGAGGTTCCAGGCTGGTGTAGTGCTGTGATACCCCTGCAGGGAGAGACCTGTCTGTGCCTTTGGGTGATAAGCAGGCAGTGAGTGGCTTTGAGCCCGGTGGTTGCAGTCACCCAGGGCCCTCGGCCTGGGTGTCTGAGAAAGCAGAACAATAGATGATGCCCTGAAATCTAATGTTGAGCTCCTTTTGACCATTTCTTGTGCTCTTATGCCCAATTTTGGTGTAAGAACACTTCTTTTGAGCACCTTGCTCCTGTTTTCCCTCCTTGCGACTTGCTCTCTGCAAATCACCTATTCAAACACCATCCCTAATACCTACGCTTCTTTATTCCTCACTGCTTCTGCTGTTGTTTATTAACTTACTCTGCATGGCATCTGGGGAATTTGTTCATTGCAAAAGCAAAATGCAGTTGTGTTTCTGCCTAACACATACCAAGGTACTCTCAGCCTGCCGGGCCTTGAGCAGGATCCAGCGCTAACGCTGCAAACCCTCCCTGCTTCCTCTCCCGGCCCCGCTCAGCTGATTGCCTTCTATTTTTCCTTGTGGTGTTGTTATTAATAATCATATACCAATCTCCTCTGACAATCACAATCATTTCCTGGGAGAGAGCGAATCCAAGTCAACCACATCCAGCTACCCAGCGAAATGATGCTGTGTCTACCAGCCTGATGAATGCCGCTCCTGTCTGTGCCCTTTCTGTGCGTGGAGCACTTGATGATGCTGGAGGCTGCACTAGAGATTTTAAGCTGTCTATTTCTCAAGGAAACTGGCTGCAGGGAGGAGACATGGCTGCCGAGGATTAAAAGGGATGGTGATTTTTTTGGGAAATAACATAATGTTCGGCTGTTCCCTTAGGTGCCTCTGCCTGCGAGGGTCAGGTGCACCAGGACTGTCCAGGGATCTGGTGTCCTCAGCCCAGTTCTGCATGAATAAAGTCTCTACCCTTAGTGCATGGTTGTAACTGGCTTTGCAAATGTTTTTTGGGAATAGACTGAGCCATGTACCATGTGCTTCCTCCTGTATCCATGCCCCCAGTTTCCATCCTCCTGTGAGACAAAGCCCAGGGAGCTCTTGCTAACAGGTTTCTTGCTGAAAGGATTCCCAGTGGCAAAATGGGGGTGAAAGCTTTTTCCCAGAGCTCACTGGTTTCTCAGTTATCTCCCTCTTACTCTCAGCTTGGCTCTGCAGGCTCCCAGGCTATGTGTGCTGCCAGGTTTTTCTACCAGAGCAATTTCCCTTGTTGCAATTCTTGACAGCACCACTTTTTCTCCTAGAAACATGGGGCTGCTGAATGTCTAGCGAACTCAATTGGCCTGGATGGATGGGATGAGCCAGCTGGGTGTGCTTTGAGGCAGAAACCACCCTTCCTGTGCTTAAAGAAAAGGTGGTGACTGCAACTTGCTGGGGTGAAGGGTTGTGCTTGGGTGGGGAGGAGAGCATAGCAGGGAATTGCTTGTAGGCACAGGGTGGGGTGCTCTCACGTGGGGTACCCCCATGTCTGTGGCATTTCTCCAGCCTGTCTTGCTCTGCAGCCAGCCTGGCTTCTGCCTTTTATTGCAGTTCATGGAAAGTTGTCTTTTTGGCTGATGGACTGAGTGTGGCTGGCTGTGCAGTGTGGGAAGCTGGGGGTGGTGGGCATACGTTCCACGTGCAGAGGAATTGCCGGGGGCTCATTGAAGTGAGGTCCCCAGGAAGGGCAGAGCTGTGGGTTGTGTCTTGGGAAATGAGGTCAAGAAACCCTTGGGAGCTCAATTAACCACACATGACCGGGACAAACTAGGACACCGATTGCATGACTGGCGAAGATGAGAGCCCGTGGCCTGCTTGGTTTGCTCCAGGCTTAGAATGTCTTCATGTGTTTTGCCTTTATTTGTCACTATTTTGTTCTTGGATTCAGAGTAGAAAGCCCTGACCTGAGCTCCCACGCTCTGCCTGTGTGACCCAGCAGTGTCTGGTCGGCAGAGGCAGTGAGTGGGGTGCAGCCTGCTCAGGGCACAAAAGCAGTGCATGGCTCTCCTTCTCTCCATGTTCTTGGTCTTTGCTCAAGTAAACTCTGACATACATTTGTCTTTTCTGTATTTCCTTGTGGATCATTCTATGAAATATTGTGAAGTGGATCCTGTTTTATGTTAGAAGCTATTCGTAATGAGATTGGAGAGAGATACAGCGTTTGACTGCAGTGGCTGTTAATTTTAATATGCTGTGAATCTCGAGGTAGCTCTTTATTCTTCCTACATTGAACTTGCACGCTGCTGCTGCTACAGTCTGCATGGGGGACATGTCGTGTGAACCAAAAAGGCTTAATGAGGAACAGAGGGAAAAACTCTGCCAGTATTTTATAAAACATGAGATTTATTTTCTTAAACGCAGATCACAGTGTCTAGATACTTAGAGGCTTATGATTTAGCGGCTCTAAGGAAAGGCTTGGAGGTACTAAGAAGGAGGGGAGGTGGTTGACAGAGACCTTAAAATTGCACTCAGCTCTGCTGGGCAGAAAATGAGCGTGCAGTGGAAAATACCAGTTCCTGCTGGTCTGAGCAGACAAAGTCCTTCACAGGTGAGGGATGGAGGAGAGCGCATCAGCAGCACAGGGCCACGGATGGCAGGTTAGTGCTATAGAATATGTTCCTTAATGGTTGGATGAGTTGGGCAGAGACAAGTGAAATGAAAGGGGAAAGGACAGGGCGGAGTGGTCAGGACCTGGGAATGAGGGCTTGGGAACGCTCGTAAGATGCTTCAAGTAGATTCTTGCCCAGATCCTAAACCAAAATAAAACTATAAAAGCCCATATGAGTCTGAAAAGATGTAGGGAAACCTCAAAGTGGTATCAAAAGGTTCACAGAGGGGATCTGAGCAAGCTCTCGGTGTTCACCCAGCTCTGAGGAGTGGCTTTGGGGCTGAGGTTTTCTGAGCTCTGGAGTTAAAGTACAAGGGGTTTTTAATTTTGCTGGGGTTTGGGGTATTTATTTTTTTTATTGCAGCTGTTTTGCTGAATGGCTGCTCTCTTCCTGCCTTTGAATTCAGAGGGAGACTGTCACCATTGGTGTTCTGTTTGTCAGTTGTCTGTGAGCAGCAGACTGGAGATGGAACTGCATTTGATCATTTGTCAACTTTTCCTTTTGTGCTGAATATCTGATAACGTTTGCTGAGCGCTCACTCTGCGAATGCTCATTTGATCAGCTGCTGCAACAATTGCAGGTGATGGAAGAAGAGAGGTTGGGACATGGCTAAGGCACATCTGCAGTTGAATGTTTGTCAACAGCAAGGTGCTCAGTCGACTTGCTAATAACAGACATTGGGAAAGAGGTGGTTCCAGTCTTCTGCAGGCAATTACTGGTTCCCTAAATCTGTGGGCAGGCTGAAAGCATATTGGGCTGAAAGCATATTGCCTTTGCAGAACTGCTCTTGGAGGTGTGTTTCCCATCAGCAGCTGCCTCAAGGGTGTTAGATCCAGAGCAGACCTACAAGTTCTCAGTGTGGTGATGACCTAAAATGCTAAAACCCTTGGGAAGTGTGTGTGGGACCTGGCTTTGCTGCCACGGCCATTGAGGATTTTCCTGGAAGAGAGATGGGACATGTCAGGTTGCTACCGTATCCAAACTCTGGTGCATGTAAAATTCAGCTCTTCCGGAGGCCCCCAGCACAGAGAGTGCTGTTGGCATGGCAGGCTCTGGATTTGGAGGTCCGGGGAAGGCTGAACCCACTCAATGGGAGAGGAAGATGCCTTTTCCTTGTCTCCTCCTCTCTGCTCACAGCCTCCCTGAAGCCTGAGCAGAGCTGTGCTTTGACCTGGTTCCTGCTGTCAAGTGCTTCCATTTACTCTGCGAAAAAATCTTTCTGCTGTCTCTGGGAACCAAACCCCCAGGAGGAGCCCGTGACTGTGACCACTTCTTGCCCTGCACTTGCGCAGAGCTCCCCACTCAGACCAGGCTCTGTGAGCAGCACCATGGCACTTATTTGTAGGGTGGGCTTTTTTCCACTTTTGTCTCTCATCAGAGGCTGAGTAGCACACTCACACATGGCATATCAGGCCTCTTGCAGCACACTTCATTTAAAAAGCTAATTTGTAATTGCAAAGCAATACACATGCTTCAACAACCCCCTCCTCTCAAAAGCAAACAGAGAAACGCCACAGAGAAATAAAATAAAATGGGATGAGAATTATCCATGCTTGCTCTACTCCACTGTTTGTCTGCTGGGTAAAAAGAAGAGGGGAAGCAAAGTTACTAATATAAATATATTTAAAAAAATAAACAAATAGAAAAACAGCCTCTAATGTACTTAGCGTTGCAAGTTGTGAGAAGGTGATTAGCCCTGCCTGCCTTCCCGTGTAGCGCAGTGTGCTCTGGACTGTGGGATCGCGGTTGCCTTTGCCATGCTCGCCCTGCTGCTCGCAGGTGTGGGTGGCGGCAGGGAGGTGACGGCAGCGCCCCTGCCCTGCGGCAGCGCGGGGCCAGGACGGTGCATGAGCTCCTTCTGCGCCCCTTGCTGTCCCCCATGTATTTTTGACGGGGAGGAAGTGTTTTATCCTGCCGTGTAGCTGTGGATTAGACCGACTCTGCCTCTCGAGGGACTCCTGAACAGCCTCTGCACATCGCTGTGTGCCCGTGCCCTTCGCGAATGCTTTTTCGGAGCACGGAGCCCAGCTGCGTCACCGCGCTCCCAAAGCAGCTGCTGCCCACCTCTGTCTGCTGCCTGCCGCTCCTGCCCTCCTTCGCCTGTCGCTGGCACTCGCTCGCCTCCGCCGTCCTGCTCCCGAGCCCTCCCACTCGTGCTGGGTTGGAGAGGGGAAGGGAAAGGTGAACCCACTGCTAGGCTGCGCTCTGCAGAGCTGCCAGCTCCGATTTTGTCATCCCCGCTCCGCTCTGCCTCTGCGAGTTCAGCGGGGGCATTTTCAAAGACATTCACTGTAGTTCGCAGCATGGGCTGAGGGGCAGGGAGCTGGGGAGGAGCGAGCAGCTCTTGCTGAGGAGCTTTTCAGGGCTGAGATGCCGGGTGGGGGCCGGTGTGTGGTAGGATCCTGCCACTGACGATATCTTTTACTGCAGCTTTTTTGCAGCATCAGAAAAGCAGGGTGGAATTAGGCCACGTAGCCTGTGGTATGAGCTCTGCTTGTTGGTATTGTTAATAGCTCTGCTCAGAATATGCTGACTTTTTCTGAACAAAAGCTAAAAAGCAACCCTTACAAATTAATCATTATTAATACTTTGTGCTCGCCTTGCTATGCATGCAGCCATTCAGGGTGGTAAATACCCATTCTTGTGCTTGATCTCCACGGCTCAACCTCTCCTGGATGGCAACAAAGCCTTGTACTGGGAACTCCTGTGTTTGGGGGCAGCTTGGCAATTTTGGGGCAACAACCTCTCTCCCTTCTCACATAAAATACAGTAAAATGCTTTAAGCCTAAAGGAGTTACATGGATACTATGCCAGCATGACTAAGATGAACCCAGGGATTTCATCTGCTGCCAGTTGACATTGATTTCGTGACTCCTTTATTACACTGATGTGAAGGCTGACTTACAGTGAAGCTTGCTCTGGCCCTAAATTTGTCCAACTCTAGTGAGGTCAGAGATTTCTTGGGATTATAAACCAGAACAGAAATTTGTGGCTAATAAACTGGGTGGTAATGAAGGGTTCTTTTCCTCTCAGGTCTTGAGCTGTTCTGGCAGGGTGGCCACGTGTTGCCCAGCCAGTGGGAGAGGACATCGCACGGGTATCTTGAAGGTCAGAGGTATCTTGTCCTGCTGAACATTTTGGGAATGGAGCACCAACACACTGAGAGCTGGGCCCCAGCAAGGAAGGCAGGGCCGGTGCGACAAGCACTGATGTAGTATCTCAGCCTGCTGATGTGCACAGCAGAGCGTGGCAGTGAGCAAGTGCTGTTTGCAGAGCTCAAGGAGGTGGCAAGTTGGGTGGTTGTCTCCTTGGGTTGTACCTTGTGTTCTGGTTTAGGTGCAGTTATGTGCTGCCAGATTAGTGGCAACCACGAGCTGCAGCAGCCCAGTCCTCTTCTCTGCTGGCGTCCATCGGTGGCTGTGCAGAGCCATGAACTGGGAGTGAAATACTCATCCCTCACTGGTGAATTTAGTCCCTCAGCCACCAAGTTCACCAGGCTTTTCAAAAATAAGTTCTCAGCCTTTCGGTATTGTGACTTCTTCCACTCCAAGTGCTACCCGTGTAATCTCTTGCACGTTTCAAAGCTACTTGAAACAGCTTCTTGCTTTAGTGCTTGCCAGATTCCCCCCCAGCTGCCAGGAAGAGAGTAAGCAGCCGCTGCCTGTTCTACTTGAGAAATTCAACTGCCAAGTGGTTATTTACAGCGGGCAGAGGAATGAAAATGTTAAATGAAATCAATTGCTGGCAATGTGAAAAAAGGAAGGGGGAGGAAAAAACCCCAAACCCTTACAAAATCAGGATTATGCTGGCTGCAAGCTGCAGCCACCTTAAAAGGATTGCAGACAACAAACAGCAAAATGCCGACGACAAAGCCGTGCCCGCATTAGCCCAGCCTGGTGCTGACTCCGACTTTTGTTTCTGTTTAATCTCCCTATTCTTGTCCACTTTGGTCCCTTTCTTGGCAGTGGATGGGGAGATGGAAGAGCTTTGGAAAGGAAGCTGGATTGTGTTAAAACAGTTGTTTCAATCCATTTCAACATCAGGCTCCCTGCCTGAATTTAACCTGGAGGTAAATGAAAAATTAAAAACTAAATGAGCCCTATCTCCCTGATGAACATTGAATTTTGCCTTAAAAACGGGAGTATTTTTATTTCCCTTGACTTTTACAGGATGGAGGTGGTGGGAAGGTTACTGGGAGAGGCTGCCAGCCAGTTTAGTTCTGGCTGGATCACAACTTTTTTTTTTAGGTGTCAATCCCTTCCTTTACATGGAAGCCTCAGGCTTCCCTGCTAAATCTCTACAGAGACAAGTGAATCACAGCCTTGCATTGGGCAGTATGGCAATTTATCAGCCATTAAAAAGGAAGACCTGCTGTCTTATAAACCAATTAGACGGGAACTGGTTGCTTGTGTAACTAATGTAGTGGGGTTGCTAGTAAGTTAAAGGCTCCTTGTGGAGAGAGGAGCTGAAATAAGTCTCTGTTACAGGGCTTTAAAGAACATGTTGAAACCACCAGAGCACCAGATCTTCCTCTAAAACAGGAATCTCAATTTACAGCCATACATTGCAGTAAACACTGTCCCCTCTGCTTGCCTTGCAGCTGGCTGAAGAAAGTGTTTTTAATTCTTGAGGATGAAATGTTTTAAATTTATCTTTTTTCTTAAGTCTTCACTGGGTTTCTGGACAGGGATGGAGATGATGATGAGGGTGAATGCCTGAGAACTCCTCTGAGGCTGGGTAAGAGAGGTGAGGCAGTGCTGTGGGATGCTCTGTGCATGCAAAGGGATGAGTTTGCTGAGCTCCAGCTAACGCTGGAGCAGGATTTGGTGCACTCTTCATTAATGCAGCACCTTTTTTAGCTTGCTTGCAGGATGGGTCTCCTTTTCGGAGCTGGGCTGATGCTTTTGCATAGCACTGCCTCTGTGTTTGGGTTGGTGCTGGCGTGGGGCAGGATTGCTGGTTGTAGGGAGGGTCCGTGTCGCTGAGAGAGCATGTTGTTATCTGTGCCTTGAGCAGGGTTTACTCCAGCAGCCACTGGAGCAAATCTCAAGTGTTTAGCTGGTTGCACTGGGCTTTCAAGTTTTGGCAGTTCTGCTAATGTGCTAATTTGAACTGCTCTCTCCTGAGAACACACTCAGTCTGCTGGATCCCGAGCCAAATGGAGCAGGGGGCTGACCCCAGCCTGCTTCCTGGAGCTGTGAGCGTGGATTTCAGGAGCACTCCTGTGCTCCATCCACCCTGACGAGGACCTGTAGGGGTGGGATTGGGTGGCTGTCCCAGCAGCAAGGAAGGAAGTGCCTTGGTGAAGAGATTCTTAAGTGGATTCATTGGTTTCCTGTTCAATTTATTCTGCTTTTAGAAGAGGTGTGATTGCTGTCATTGGGCTGCTAAAATAACAAGATATATGTTTAAGTTTACCTAATATACTGTGTGCAGCTACTTAGGAACAGTGCAAACTAGATAAATAAATCATGGCCTTGCTTCAGTCGTAGCAATGATTTTGTGTCTGCTCCGTCATAACACGGGGCCTATTAATTTCACTGGGAATGTGGGACACAGCATTCACTTACCTTATGCTTGCATTTAACAGCACTCACGTGCAGAATTTTAACAGATCATTCCAGGTCAACCAGGATAGTTGTTGCTAATCCTTTTTTGCAATTCCAGTAAGCAGGAATAATTTTAGACTAGATCTGTGGTAGGGAAACTTTGTCGCTATAGCATAAAATGCTGAAAAGACATTTTGGGGTGGAGAGAAGGGTGCTGGGTGCACCAACTTTTAGTTTTGGCTCTGAAACTTGCTTGGTGACTGTAGGAAAGACACTTAACTTAGGAGAGCCTCTGTTTTCCTGGCTCCCCTCACGGCACAATCTATTTTTTTTTTTTATTTGTGACTTTTCTTGAGTGCAGTATTTGCATTTTTTATGTAGTTGCAGTGACTAGGAGTGTTGGCCTGCCCTGCCCACTGATGCTGTCTTGTACCAACCTCAGTACATGGTGGCAACACAAACTGTGCGTGTGCTTCATCAGCGAGGAGGTGCTGAGCAGTTTAGAGTACCAGCCTGTGACAACCAGCTCCCTTTGCTTGCTGCTGAGTAAATTCTGCCTTTCAGGGCTGATCGTGAAAGTGATCCCACACTTCAATGTGTAAATGCTCTTGAGTCTGGCCATGCAGGGAGGCCTCTGCCTCTTCCTCTCCCTTGCTCTGCAGATCAGTTGTCATGATCCCCAGTTCCTGACCAGGCCCTCGTTTAGGTCAGGGTCTTATCAGCCCCAGTTTAACAGATTTCATCCTCATTAAACAGTAAGTGTGGGCTTACAATCAGTAGGTTGTTGTGCTTTGCTGAGTCAGGCCTTTAATTACCCCAAGCTTATGACAGCTCTGCATCCCGAATGGAAGATGCCACCATCATCTCTCCAGCCCTTGGCTCACACCCAAGGAAGGTGCACACTCTATTTGAAAGGTACCTCAGCTGCAGTCTGCTGAGCCAATCCTCAAATTGAGTTTGAAGTCATTAAGTGGAAAAGAAAATTTTTGTGACAAGTGATTTCCCTGAGCAGGTGACAAACTATAATGAAGCAGGGCGGTTTAGCTGGAAAGGTTTATGATAGCAGCTGTGTACCCTTCCTCTCCTGTGAGCAATCTGGGCAGGAGAGGATTCGTGGAAAACTGCCCATGCCACTGCAATGCAATGTTGCCTGTATGTCAGCCTTGGATTAATTTTCACAGTATTTCCCCAAAATGTTCCTGGAGATCCTCTGGGAACAAAGGCAGGATGGGTGACTAATTACCATTTAAGTTGTACTGCTCTTCCTAGCAAAGTGCTTGCTTGGGAAAAGCTTGTGAGCAAATAGCACCCCTGGAAAACGACGTAATTTGAGGGCTCCAAGTTCTTTAGCTGCACTGTTGCTGGTTATAGCTGCACAGTTTCTTCCTCCTGCTTTGGCTGTGTTCCTGTAGGACAGGGACGTGTCTGCCACGAGCTGATGGGTGTGCTGGGCACATGGCCTGGCTCTCACAGGTACTTGTGGAGAGGGAGCAATGGGCACATCATAGCCAGGGACAGAGCTCTTCCCAAATCAGCAAGAAAATGGAGAAGGGAGGAATGGGAGCACCAGAATGGCTCTTCCAGCATGGGGCAAGGTTTAGGTACAAGAGCACTGAGAAGCTGATTTAAAAATCCCTGAAATGTGCAGTGTGAGAGCCGCAGCTCACAGCAGGATGCTGGAGCAGCACAAGCAGTTGCTCACCTTAATGTGCAGGTAGCCAAGTGTGACAGACCACAGCCATAACACTTGGGAGAGAAGTGCAGAGGCCAAGGAATAGGCTGTCCTGGCCAGGATGGTGCCTGTCTGTTTTTAATCTCACTTCTGTGCTGTATAGATACCTAGGCAAGAAATCTCTCTTACCTAGGGTAAAGATGGAGTGGTCCTTAAACAGGTGCTATTCATAGTACACAGCCAACCAGGAGGTTTCTGGGGTGTTCCTCTAAGGTGATGGGTGCCTTATTAGAGGTGAGGCTTGGAGCACTGCAGGCCAGCTGCTCCTGATTTCCTTTTTTCCCCTGATTGCTGGTTATGCAGTGTGTGGGTGGGTTGTTTTTTCCTTAGTACAATGTCAACTGCTGGCTGAGCAATGCTGGGATTTGTGTAAGGGTTATGTGCTCTGGTGGGGGTGCAAGCAGCTCTGCCCAGGAGGACCAGGCATGTTCCTGGGGAGCAGGCATGTTCTGCAGGTGCACTCACATGTTGCAGAGGAGCCTGATCTCTGCACTGCCTTCTTGGGGTGAGCTGTTCAGGACCAACCCCTCACCCTTTGGGCTTATGCTGGTGTCTGCTTAATGGGATTTCTTCCACTAAAAGGTAGTGATGAATCACCCAGGCTAGACACTGCTGTCTAGGGCCACCAGCTGCTGCCCTTCAGGACAGTTGGATTTATACCTCGGAACAGGTGTTGAATTCCTGATGCACGGAGCAGTGCCGAGCTGGGAACTGCTCGGTCTGGTCTGCTGTCCATCCTACACTAGGCTGATTATCCAGCTGTCCCCACCTGAACTGCTCTTAGCCAAGCTGGGACCTCCCCAGCAGCACACAGGGTGGGAAGGTGGTGGGTAGTGACCAGCTGGGAGGGCCCCAATGTGTTAATGAGCCTCATTGCCTTAACCAGCTTCACCTGGAACCCGCACCCAGCTCCTCAGCCTTAGGAGCTTCATTTGAGCTCAGGTGCTTGCATCTTCCTGAGCTGTGTTGGAGCTGTGCCTGCCTCCTGCATTGTCCCTGCTGCTGGCTCTATGGGTGCACTCCAGACCCATGTTGCAGTTCCTTGCTGCTGCCCTGTCTCCTGGATGAACCTTAGAGTGACACTGTAGGTAGCCTGGCCTCTAGTCCTGTCTTCTGAACAGACTTTGGACCTCTGCTGCAGGTAACCTGTCTCTGGTTCTCTCTTGTTCCTGCCTGAGCTCTTTGCCCCTGACTTGTCACCTCACCTTGCCTGGGGCTGTCCACTGGGCCTGTCACCACCCAGGCCTGCTCAGACTTGGTGGGACTGTGCCGGGTGGATGAGGGTTGCCCTGTAGTCACCCATGGCTCCTGCATTGTCCCCTCTGTAGAGCAGCCCCACTCTCGCTGCTCCCTGGCAGAGTCTTGTGGATATAACAGGCTAATTCAGTGCTGCTCTTGAGCTTTGAAGCAATCCTCTGGTCTGATTTGAAAATTCACTTTTCTTGAGCTTCCACCTTCAGAGCTCTCCTTTGTCCCTTCCCAGGGTTTCAGGGTTGCTGGTGTTTGGGAGGTGGCATGGAAAGGTTGTCCTGTTCTGGGTGAGAGGTGTTGCCCAGGCAAAGAAAGGGTCGAAGATGTTATTTACAGGGGTGCCAAAGTTTTAATGTGAGTACTGGGAATAGAACAGGAATAATTTCTTAGAGACACTAGGTATGCATAGCACTGCTCTGCACACAGGGGTTGAACATGGACTGGGGGAGGGATCAACGGGAGCAAGTGATGCCAGCTGGAGACACCAGAAGCCTTTTAAAAAGAGCTTGGAAGCAACACAAAACCAAACACACTTGCGTATTCCAAGCAATGCACGTAAGCAAGACTCACTTTTACATTTTTCAGAGCAGATTAGTGATTTTCTAATTAGGGAAAGAGCCGAATATTGAGCACTGAAATGGATAAGCGACTTAAAAAGAACACAGAAAATCGCAAAGTGAAATCACTTAAATCAGCCTTGTCTCCTCCCCCCCTTCATGCTTGGTATGCTGTTTATCTTGGCAAAGAGGGGGAAAATAAATTCCCTGGAGGTGGCACATACACATTGGTAACCTGAATGCATCAGATATATCTATGCAGGGAGCTAAAAGCCCTAAACTGCACATTTTTGAATCTCTCTTCTGGACATGCAAAAATATGAGCAAGGCTGCATCCCAGGCTTGGGCTTGCTCTGTCTGTTGTACTGAGCAGCAGCTGTTTGCTAAATTTTGATCTGGATGTGGTCGTGGATTAAGGTGATCCCGGTAGCTGAGGGTTGTTTGGCCCTTTGAGCAGCTTGATGCTTGGGTTTGTGAAAGAGCAGAACATTGCCTTGGTTGTGATTCTGAATGAGTTCCTGGGGCAGCTTCTTCCTGGATGCTGCCAGACACATATCTTGAGACCCAAAATGTGGTTGGCCACGTGCTGCTAGCAGAAAACATACTCCAAAGGCTAAAGACCTGTTTTGCTTGTCAGGCCTGACCCTTCACCTTTTCATGCCTTAGATTCGCCATCGACAAAATGGGGAATTGCCAAACTTGGATTGCACCAGCCTGGGTTGGTGCCTGGGCTTTGGAAGGGGCTAGCACAAGGTATCCTGGAGAGGTGCCCAAGGCGAGTTAAACCAGGAAGTCTTTTCTTAGGCTCTTGTTGTCCCAAGAAATGAAGGTTTAGGGAGTGTTATGAACTGTGAGGATGCGGGGCAGGGAGTGTATCTCACTGTGCACACACGCAGTGCTTGCGTGCTGCAGCCACTGCTGGACCATAAATAAATGTTAGTGGGCACTCTCTCTCCCAAAGCACCTATCACTGCTGCCATCCATGTGGAAAGAGGAAAGTAAATAGATTCTTGGATTGTCTTAAAGGCAGAGGGAATAGGATAGGATCAGTCTATTGGATTTGTTGAATAAACTACAAAAAATAAGATATAATTCTCTGCAGACGTGGGGTAATGGGCTATGTTGTATTTTGCATTTCAAGCACCAAAGCATTCAAACCAAGCTGCCAAACTGGTGGGCTTGTTTGAATTAACCATGGCCTGAACTGGGCACAATATTTTTCTGACTTATTTATGCTCTGGTAGAATTTATACCTGGGTGCAGCAGACGTGGTGCGTTCTGCTTGCCCGGGGAGCTGTGCTCTCTGCCCCATCGTGCTTGCAGCGGGAATTACCAACTGGGGAGCCAAAAAGCTGCTTTGACATTTGTCTAAAAAGCTGACCGTGCATCTGGGATTGCATCAGTGGTGTCCCAGAGAAAGGAAGGTAGCTTGCTGGCTGGAAGCTTCTGGTGTAAATCCACCCAAGATCACTCTTGTGTTTGAATCAAAACTTCCATCCAAAAGCCGTGCATCAGCATGACTTGGTTTGCTGGCTGCTCCACAGAGGCAGAAGACAACCCCTTCACCCTCTGGCTCTTTCCCCTTGTCTGGCCAAGATGTTACAACCCAGAAAAAACAGCATTGTGCTGACACCGATGCTGCTTGTGTGCTTCCCTGCTCTGTGAACACAAAAATGCAGCTCTTGGGTTTTGCCCTAAGAGGGTATAAAGTGTCAGGGAAATATTGTGTGCCCTTTCATTTTAAATAGGGCCTTTGTACTGGCCGTAAAGATAGGTAAGAGGGATTCGTGCATTCCCTGACAGCTGTGGGGAAGCGGAAGTTTTTCATTCCATTCTCTAGATGAAGATCAGAGGTTGTGAGATGAGAGGAGAGAGGCTGTCAGTGGAACAACCCACAGGTTAATCATGGAGTTGGCATTTGGGGGATCCAGCTTCAGTTCCTACGGGGTATTTCTAAGTATTTAGCCGAAAGCAAACACACAAAGAAACTGAAGCGCACAAAAACATGAGAAATGATCAGCCCTGCAGCAGGCTCTGTTGTAGCTTTAAGCCATCTAAAGAAGTATCGTTACATCCTATGAATTGTATTCCAGTTGGAAAACCTTTGCTGTGCCTCAGCAGTTGCCTTGCATGCATACAGAGCACATCGCTTGTATAATATAGATGATATCTTCTGGCCACTTTTAAATTAACAGAGCCCCAGGTGTAAATTCATTGTAGTTTTCATTCCTATTTCCTCTCCCCAAAATACCTTGAGAATTGGAGATTTCAGCTGCATAGAGGGACTTTGGGGGGGGGGCAGCTGTACCTCAGCTGTGTTCTCGGGTGTCCCTTGCAACCCTTCATCACACAGGTTGCGGTCACCCAGTACTGTAAGCAGGGCTCTGCTGGGCTGTCCTTGATTGACCATCAGCCACGGGGCATAGGAGGACATGGCTGGGCCAGTAATGCAGCAGGACTGAACAAAACCCATCTCCCCTGGGTTGCACCCTCTCTCTGTAGCTGCAGCAGCCTGCTCTGCCAGTCTGTTTCTCTGCTGCCTCAAACCTAGGAGCTTTCATCAGAGTTTCAGATTTTCTAATAAGTAAAAAAAGCTCATACCCATTCTCTGGCTCTGAAGACAAGTGGCATGGCATGGTTCATGTCCTTGTGGCTGACCTCTTCTCCCCCGAAGAAATTAAGCTCACCTGGGCTGTCACTGCCAAAATGCCCTGGGGAGCCTGGGCCATGACTCTCTGCTCTGGTGTGGATGGTGGTGGGGCAGTGCTGTGTTCTCCTTTAGTTACTGGTGTAGAAACAGCCAGCAAGTCTCCAGTAGTACAGAGTTGGTAGGGCAGGGTGGGTGTCTGCACGTCTTTGGGAGAAGATGCCCTCATGGCTGGGGTGCAGGCCTGGTGCTCTCCAAAGTTGCCCCCCTGTCTGCAGGGACCTTGAGCTGTGAGGATGCCCAATGTCATTTTTCTCCGGTAGCTGAGATGCTGGCTCGCAAAAATCAGGAAAAATACAGCACAGAGGAGTTCCAGCAAGGTCTTGCCACCTTTGTAAAGTAGCAGCCAACTTACCTCATTCAGCGCCTAGGCAGGAAATAAACTTGCTAAATGAGTATATTTACTGCAAATGAATTTGTACCAAATCTTGTATGTGCAGCAAAATCCTCTTAGATGAGCATCTGATAAAGGATTAAAACTATTACATGATTAAAAAATCCCCTCTGCCAAATGGTGAAATATACAGATTATACGGTGCTTTGTTGTTTTGTTTTTCCCCTTGGCTTTGCTATTCCCACCCTCCTTGCCCTGTTTGTGGGGAGGGAAGAGAGGGAGAAAGGTCTCTGTTGCATCCCCCTGAGGTACAAGGGGTACCAGGGAGGCTGGGGGAGCAGTGGTAAACTCCATCACCCTGCAGGAAGTGGGGAAAGGTCCCCCAAACCTCTCCCAGCTGCATTTCTGCAGATGGATTTCTCCTTAGTATGGAGAGCTTTTCTCACCGGAAAGACTGGGCACACTGGGAGGCTCCTGGGAGTCTGGAAGCCAAAAGTGGTGAAGCCAAGGAGCAAGACTAAACCCTACAGGAGGGCTGTTGCAGGCAGGATAACATCCCAGAGGAGTTCTCATGGGGACAGTCCTCTCCTTAGGCAAAACAGAGGAAGGATTGGTTTCAGGCAGCATTTGAGCTGGCCCTCATCACCTGAGCTGTGGTGTCTCTGGGGAGGATTATCCATGTTTCCTTCAGCTCTAGGACATGTCACCTTGTCTGCAGAAATGTCCTGGAACTCAGCAGCTCCCTATGATTTGCATCACCTGTGTTGCAGCTGGTGGCATGTGACCTCAGTTATGCTGGGTGGCAGCAGACAGGGAAGTGTCAGACCATCTCCCCTGTCAGAACTTGGTTTCACTGTGACACGTGCATGTCTCCTTTGGGTGTGCAGCCAAGTGTTTGGGGCGTGCTAGGAGTTTCTTAGCCCACAGCTCTAAGGCAGTAATTGGGACAGAGGAAAAGTGCCAAATACTGTTGTAGGAGGGGTCCAGCTAAAGCCCCTCCTAGTGCTCATCATGTTCACAAGGCTCAGGTGTCCTCACCCTGAACTAGAGAGTGTGAGAAGACTCCCTTGCTGTGCTTGTGTGCCTGGATAATTCCTTCTTTGGGAGAAGGGGTAGGGAAGGACACAGGCCGCTGCTACAGCCCTGAAGGTTGAAATGAGGGTGAGACATCAGCGTCTCTGCTGTGAAAGGAGCTCTGCTGTGGGCTTGAGCAGAGCCAGGATTTCCCTCAGGCTGCCTAGGGCTCACTTCTTGCTGCAAAGTTGGACCCCACCAGCCATGGGCTGCTGCTGAAAGTACCTGTTTCCCTGGTGTGCTGGGCACAGGCACTGCTCTGCAGAGGATGTTTTGGGGTCAGGCTGGATGAGATAACCACTTCATTAATGTAACCCTGATTAGGCAGTCAGAGACCGCATCGCAGTCCAAGTTATTAGGAGCTGTCAGCAGCCGAGCGTTCAAGTGGAAGGATGGGAGAGGAGGAAGGAAGAGCCAAAGGGGCTATAGCAGTGGTGGTGTCAGCTCAGTATTTATGAGGGGAATAAGCCTCTGGTGTTTTATGGCCGGTAAGATGCTGTTTTCTCTGGGTCTGTTTGATTAGATAGGATTATCTCAAGGGCTCAAATGGCACATCATTGATTTCTGCTCACTTTCGTGGGGACATTCAGCAGCCCTGATCTATCCCTCCTGGTTCCAGAGCACTAAGAGGGGACAGCCACTGCTGGGGGGCAGTCCATTCCAGGAGGGGCTGTTTGGAAGGGGGCACCCCTTATTTAGCCTGACTGCAGCTCCCCTGCTCTCCTGCACTGTGCCCTCCGTTTTGATTGCTTTGGGGCCATCACTCGCTGTCTCCCAAAATCAAGAGCTGGTACAATGATTCTGTCTCCTTGATGTTTCGGGGAGAGCTGGACAAGGGCAGGAAAGGAAAGAGACAGGAGAAGAATTTACCAGCTCTGAGGGGAACTCGGAAGGCCACAGTTTCTAGCTAGTGTAGCACTGTGGCAATGAGTCATGGTCAGAAGTATGATGAGGTAGGGACCAGATTTAGGGTTATTGGGGAGGTGATGGGTTTTCCAGCTTCCTGTGCCCAAACTCTTATTTAGCATTCATTATGCATCTGGAAACTTTGTAAAAATCATATCCCAGGTACCAAACCCTCAGTAACCTGTCCTTGTGGGTGTCGGGGAGCTTCAGGTAAAGGCAATGTGGTGCTGGCAGCAATGTCAGATGGGTAAGCCTGACCAAAGTGAGTCAAAGTATTTAAAGGCTGCAACAGAGAGCAGCCTCCCTCATTTCCATGTTGTAGCTGCTGGCAGAATCCTGAAATGAGATGGCAAATTGCTTTTGTAGCTCTTGTCCATATAAATTGGAGGCTGAGAGGTTACAGAGCAGACTTTTTCAACAGGGTTATAGTCTTCTGGCCATGAGCAGAGGGATCTTTGTGCTGCAGTGGCAGAGAGCAGGGCAGGAGAAAAGGGAGTGTAAGGACAGGCTTTGCTTTATCCTAACCCATTAGACACGGAAGAAACCAGTGCAGCATTGGAATCAATTGCCATGAGGAGAATTGCAGAATATTTTGTGTTCTTTGGCACATGAGGTTGAAGGCAAGGACAGCATGGAGATGTGGGGGCTTAAAGGGACTGTTGTGGGTTTGGACAGTGATCTTGCTGGAAGGATACTGACTTGTATTTTGGTTTCTGCTTACCTCAAGCTGTCACTGGTGGGTGGCTTACTTCTGCCTCTTCCCTGTGCATGGGGGACAGTGACTTGTGAGCGGAGGAGCATCCTGAGCTGGTGGTTACCAGTGTGAACAGGGGCTGTCTGCGGGAGAGGCTGGTGTGAGCTGCCGGGGCTGGCAACACCTCTGGGTGTCTCTAGTAAAGTTCAGTGACTCTGTTCCACTTGGCATCACAGAGCTGAATAACTTAACAAGCTCGGGGGCTCTAAAAGCACTGTCCTTGCTAGCCGGTCTCCTCTGAAAGCAGGGCCAAGGGAGAGCTGGGCAAGAGGAGCAAAGCACCACAGTATGACAGGAGGAGGGATGTGGGTGACAGAGGCTCCTGGGATGGGGCTGAACCGGGGGCCTGTGGGCAGAGGAGCTGGTGCAGGCAGGTAGTTGTTGTAGTGCTGTAGTGCAAGTTGGGGCCAGAGTGGAGCATGGAGGAGAGAGTGGCAGGACCACTCAGACCCTGGGCTTTGCTTTTGCACTTGGAAACCGCATTCCCTTTAACCTTCTGCTTCTTTTTTTTGTTGTTTTTTGGACACACTTGAAGCCTTTTCTCCCCAGTTCATCTGAAACAGAGATAATGGCTTTTGGGGGTTTTTTGCCTTTTTTTTTTTTTTTTGTAATTCAGGGGAAGTGCTACCACTCAGCTCCTGCTGGGAAAAAAAGTGCTGGAGCCCAGCGCCTGCTGATCCCTGCTCGTGCTGTGCCCTGATTAGCAACCTGTGTTGGAGCACATCAGCACAGAAGGCTGGGCTGCTCAGGGAGCAATGGAGAGAAGGAGCGGACCATGGAGCTCTCAGCCCTCTCTTTGAGGAGCCTTTCTGCCTGGTTTGCAGCGCTGGCAGGGCACCGGGGCTGCACTGTGTGCTGCTGGCTCTGCCATGTGTGCCAGCCTGCCTGTGTCCCGCTGGCTCGCCGTGGCCTGACCTACCTTTCCCAGCTTGTTCTGCTGCCTGAGTTTCTTCAGCCTCTCCTCCTATAATGGAGGCATGAGCACAGGCTTCCCCTTCCCTCTGCCTCTCTGCCCACTCAGGCTGAGAAGCTGGTTTCTTCTCCTGGGCGATGCTCAGGATGCTGTCCAGGCTTTCTTCTGGTGGCGTTCAGTAGGTGGGACTTGGATAAGACAGAGTGGACAGATTGGGAGTTAAGCTGAGTCCTGCCAAGCTCATTTCAAGAAGGCCCTCGAGGTGCCATTGGCAGTGTCCAGCCTGTCCTATGCCTTCGGTGCTGGCTGAGCAATGTCCAGGACTTGCCACTGCAGTAATAAAACCTCATCTTAGGCTCCCAGTCAACCAAAGCTGGTTTTCTCTTCCCTGAGGTCTGGAGACAGTCAAAACAACTGGCAGACTATTTCAGAGTTTGCAGTGTAAGCCCAGAGCTCTGATGGACATCAAAAAGCCTCCCTCCCGTTCCTGCAAAAGAAGTTCCATCCCCAGGGAATGAAGTAATCACCTGTACATTTACTCCCATCGACTGGGACTGTTTGCTACCATTAGTACTAAAAATGGTCCTACGGCAACTACAGGCCACCTCCTCCTCCTCACTCCCACTTCAGTAATGAAAACACTCCATTCTCTCTCCATCCTGAAGAGTTTTAATCAAATAAACCTGGCACACATGCTCCTGAAAGGAGGATGCTCTCTGTCAGCCAAAATCTGTGCCTGTTCCATTTTCTTCTGATTTAATTTTCCAGAGATTAAGATCCTGCTCATCTCCACTCTCAGAACTTGGCCGCCTCTGTTTTGTTTGTTGGTTTTACTCTAGTAGGTTTTTCCTTTCTGTTGGTGGCTTTGTTTTGAAAATCCTGAAACCCCAAGGGCACTGATTCCCGGGGACCCAGTCGGCTGTGAAATCGATAGGGAGCTGAGCCTTCCCACACCTGGCAGCCTCTCGCCTGCTCTTGCCCTTCGTGCCTGGAATGTGGGTTGTCTTCCTCCGAAAGGCTTTGGCAATGCTGCTGGAGAGTGTTTCTGCTGGGAATGTGTTTTCCCATAGCAGGGGCTGTCTCCTGGCTGCCAGCTCCTCTTGCTTTGTAGAAGGTTGTCTGTCTTTGCTGCCATCTTTAGTTCAGCATCTCCATGTAGCCTGAATGGCAGTAAAATTTTCACCCTCTAATTTATTAAAGACCCCAGAGTGGGTCCCTCAGGGCTGTGTTCAGTCCTTTTGACTATCTCCAGGGAGGGAGATCCCACAATCTCTCTGGACAACCTTTACCAGTACTTGATCTCTCTCATAGTGAGAGTGGGGGGGAAAAAATAATCAGTTGTTTCCTTATGATTTGATGGACCCTCTTGTGTTTCAGTTTGTGTCTGTTGCTTCTTTCCCTGTCACTGGGCAGCACTGAGGGGAGCCTGGCTCTGCCTTCTTTACACCCTGCCTTCAGGTATTTATAGACACTGCTAAGATCCCACTCTGCCTTTTCTTCTCTAGACTAAGCAGTACCAGCTCTCTCAGCCTTCCCTTCTATGTGAGATGCTTCAGTCCTTTAACCAACTTAGTGGTTCTTTTCTGGACACTCTCCAGTAGTTCCCTATCTCCCTCACACTGGGGTCCCAGAACTGAGCCCAGCACTCCAGGAGTGGCCTCACCAGTGCTGAGTGAAGGGGAAGCATCACCTCTCTTGACCTGCTGGCACTTCCAAGGCACATCTGGGTACCACTGGCTGTCTTTGCTGCATGGGCACATTGCTGCCTCATGGTCAACTTGGTGTCCACTACAGCCTCCAGCACCTTTCTCTGCAAAGGGAAAGGAGTAAGTGTTGTATCCTTGAAAGTCTGTGTTTAAGGCACTGGCACAGGTTGCCCGGAGAAGCTGTGGCTGCCTCATCCCTGGAAGCGTTCAAGGCCAGGCTGGAGGGAGCTTGGAGCATCCCTGGTCTAGAGGGAGGTGTCCCTGCCCAGGGCAGGGGGGTGGAATGAGATGATCTTTAAGGTCCCTTCTAACACAAGCCATTCTATGATTAATGGTGGGATTAAGCACATTCATACCTCTCCCTTCTGAGTGTGCCAGCACTTAATTGCACCCCATTCCTCTTGGCTTGGCAGACTGATGTATTCTAGCTTCTACAAAGCATGGGGCTGTTGGTCTTCAGCCTGGAGCTCCCTGGTTTCCCCAAGGTCTGTCTGATGCAGGGAAGACTGCCTGTTTGAGGGAGAACTCCTGCCTTTGTGCTGATGGAGGGGAAGCACCCCTAAAGCTGACCCACTCCCAACTGGCCTCTGAGCACTGTTGTTTGTGAGGAGACTGAAACACCCAAATATTTCCAGCGCTCTTTGCAGGCTGTGCAGATGTCTGGGGTCAGTGGTGACAAATTATGTAGATTCCTCCCCCTTCCCTCTCTCCTTTCTCATTTCCATTATCTGCCTTTTGTAGAGGCTGTAATTTATTGCATTTTGCAACCTTGTAATTTATGGCTTTTTTATAATTCTTTTTGAGCTTTCAGCAGTAACAGCTCCATGTACCCCAGTGCATTTCATTGTCACACTTGAGGCTTTCCCACCTCCCCCTGCACTTCCACTCTTTTCTTGTAACTTGCCTGTTTACTTGCTAAATTATTATTGTGCACTCAATAAAAATTGCATTTAAAAAGTGATAACTGAAATGACATTTAACATGGAAAGCACTTAAGCATAATTACACTATATGCATTGCATCATTTTGTGACAGTTAATGAAAAAAAATATCTGAACAGGGTTTTTTGTTGGGGGCTGTAGAGATTGAGTACTGGCATTCCATTGCTTCTAGAAACATGGCTTTTATTTTCAGTGGAGGGCTTTGTCCTGGGATTTTTCTGCTTCCTCCTCCCTTGCTGCCACAGATATCCTGTATCTGATGCAGTGACACAGGGTGAGGAAGTCACTCGTGGCATTCTAAGGGGTTCAAGCTGGCATAACGTGCTCAGAGTTTGATATTCCCAGCTGGAAATTTGGAGAGGGTTAGCTTATTTGGATCAGTGACTTGAGCAGATTTGCTGCAGAGTTGCTTGTGTTGGCAGCAGGGCTGTGGTAAGGGGAAAAGGGAGGAGGTGGCAGCCTCTTGGTTGTCATGGCCCAGTTGTGGATTCTGGGGTAACAGTGTCAGCATAGCTTTGGCTCCTGGTTGGGCCTCACAGGGATTTTTTTGGAAGGAAGTGGCTGCTGGCTGTGGCTGAGAGTTAAACAGTTAATGTCCTTGCTTTATACTGTCCAATGACTTCCACAGAAAGGGGAAAGTGTGCCAACCCCTCGTGACCCCGTGGCTCATATCCTCACTGATACAACTACTTGATTATTAGATTACCTGCAAATCACAGCTCCTTGACCATCTGCTGTGTGAAACTCCTCAGCTCAACCCCAGCATCTGTCCAGCCTGGCCTTGCAGACTGTGCTGAATTCCTGAGTAGATGAGCCTGGCTTTCCAGGCATTGTTTCTTCTGCCGTGCTTTGTCCTGTCCTTTTCCTACCTACACGCTGCAGAACTTGGGCACACGAGATGCTTCGCGGTGATCCTCCTTCCTTGCTCTTCTTCCCTTCTCCAGAAAGCGAGATGAGCTTGGTCAGACAGTCACACAGGCTGCAAACCAGCTCTGTAAATCAGGTCCCTATCTCATACAGGGAACTGCAACTGGAGATGCAGATCACAAGTCCTGTATAACCAGGTTAGGAACTGTGGTCTCCTCCTTCTGGGAGCCCTGAGCTGCTCAGAATAGGGGCGAGGGGGGGTGGACCCCTTCCTGCACCTTAAGCAAGGTGAAGAGACAAGAATGGGGACCCTGAGTAGCAGGGCACAGGAAGATCTGAACAAGCATTTCAGATGTAGTGAACAGATGATGGGAGCCACAACGCTTGACATTTCCAGGCTGCGTGTGAGAGATTTTTGGAGCAAGCTGAGATAGACAGTGTGTGTTTTCTGCGATTTGGAGGAGCGATCTTCAGGAAGCAGTGTCTGTGGCAGGTTTGAATGCTAGTCCATGAATTGGAAGGGTAGTGGGCTTGTGGGGGAAGTGAGCTAGGTAGGAGAAAAATAGAAGTAAGCCTTTATTTAAAAAAGGAAGGGAGGGGAAAACCCCACCAGTGAGAACATTAAGTGTCCATGAACAAACTCCCCAGCTTATCTAGAAACGGTGTGTTGCCTTTCTGTGGTGGTGTTGTGACTTGCCCTTCAAGTTAACAAACTGTTAATCACTTTATGGGTCATTTCATTCAAAATGTTCACAAAAGCCTTCTAAGGCTCAGATACAGGAGGTTAGTGAACTCAGGCATTTTTTCCTCTTTTTCCTCAAATGCACACATAACTAGAAACCATGCTGAGGCAGTAATAACCAATATAACTGGGAAAGGAATCTCCTGGAGAGATTACTGTGTGCTTTTTTGAGGAGGAAGAGGCATTTCTGGTTGCTAGTATCTTTTTTTTTTAATTATGATTTTTCTGAGTTGCCTTTAAAAAAAAATCTATTGATAAAATCCTCATCTGCTTGACAGTCAGTCTCATCTGGGAGCTATTTGGCGTTATCTTGGCTTAATTCATTAGTAAGAATTTAAAAAAAGGCGTTAAAAATGGACATCTCTATTGAGAGCACTTAATTCTTTGCAACAAGAGTCAATTATGCCCTGTTGAGTAAGTGGTTCTGCATGGGGTTGACTTGAGAAATTCCTCAGCCTGACAGAGGACCTGGGAAAATAAAATGGAAGGAGGGCAGAACTCCACGCTTGCAGGAGATGTGCAAAATGCCTGTTTTGCCTTGGACATGCCCACAGCCTGAGCAGGAGGCTGGGGAGCAGGGGCTGGTGACACCAGGTCTGTGATCTGCAGCCTGGCTGTGTCACAGGGAGGGAGGGGAGCAATTCTCCTGTGAGCTCAGCAAGTGGCTGGAACACGTGTGCTCTCCTCATGGGTTTGTGGCCGAGACTCTGCTTGCCTCTCCAATTCCTCTGGTGCTTCACAACAGCATTTCAGTTCTGAGGTAATGGGGCTGAATGCTCCTGCAGCACATGGTGGAGGATGCTCCTACACTGCTCTCAGAGGAGAAAACATTGGGGCTTTCTTGTTTTGCTTCTGATCCCATGTTGTATTGGGACCCCTTTGAGAGGATGGCACATTCACTGCCTGCCAGTGCAGGTGCACCACATCAGACCATCACTGTCGAGTCTGGGGCTTCACTCAGGTGTGGAGCTGGGTGTGGGTTTGGTATTGAGAACCAAATTCAGCCCATGGGACATCGTTGAGTTTCTAATTTCAGCAGGAATTAATTCCAGCAGCCCTGCTGTCTGTGTTTTTCAGGAGATGGAGTGCAGGCTCCTTCTGGAAGTGTAAGCTGTGGCAGCAGGTGTGCCAGAAACACAGCATTGCTCACTCAGGGCAGGGGGTTTTCTGATGGTGGTGGTAATTTTGATAAGGTGGATGAGGAGGCACATACAGTAGGAAACGAAATAGCACTAAAAGGAGAAGCAAATTGTGAAGGCTGGTTCCTGCTATGCTTTTTGTAGCTAAAATCTAGTGATACTTTAAGATATGTATTGATCATCCAAACACAGAGATATACATCGTCTATATAATCATCTAAGTTTTATTTATGACACAAACCAAGTCAGCACTATTATTAATGTAATTGCAAACCCACTTTTCTATTGTGTGATCAACAAAAAAACCTCATTGCAAAGCAGCCTTGGGGGTTGCCCAGCCTAGAGTGCAGTGACACACTCAGGACTGTGGGAGTGAGCAGGGTGCTGCTGCCACGCTGTGGGGCTCCATCCATGAGCCACTGGGCTTGAAAATATAAGCTGTAGAATAAAGCCCTGACATTTGGAACAAGAGACAAAATCCCACAGCCCTGGGAAATTATAGTTTTCTTTTTAGAACTCACTCCCTAGTTTTAGGAGGGAAGTTACAAGGTGGCATTAAAAAGCACCTGATGCATCACCATCACGTCTCACCATTTGAGTTTAAATGTCTCATCGGAAAAAAATTCCCAACCAGGTTTCTTTTCAAGCAATTGAGGCTGCTTGGGTTTCAGCTTTTGCCACTGCTGTTTAGAGTAATGCTAATTAATATTCTGGGCAAAGGAGCACTGAGTGGGGAAGGGAAGTGTTTATGATTTGTAAATGCCACTTTGCTCTTCTGGCGCTATCCCTCCGGGGAGAGGATTTCTTTCGTCTTATTCTTGTTTTCCCTCCTCCCTCCCACTGTCTTGGAGTAAAGCTTGATGGCTGGGCACATATTTTGCCTTAAGCATATGCATGACTTTTCACTACCTGTGCAATGGTGGGTGAATCTGTGTGGCTGTGAGGGGACCTGCTTGCATGCAGAGCGTGGACGTGCTGCTCGGAGTGAACAGGAGCTCGTGGCTGGTGTGTGTGAGCCTTTACCAAAGGAAGAGGCATGTGACAGGCTTGTCCATGCTACAAGTTTCCCATTCCCTTGATGATAAGCTACGAGGAAATGGGGATGAAATCAGAAATTGGCAACATGCTGTCAGGAGGGATTAATTTCTGTCCCTGATTAACTTTATGCTGGAACAGCAGGAGACGAATACTTTACCATACACGGTGCCCGATGCAACTTTTTTTATACCAAGCAGATCCGAATCCACCCCCGGTCCTATGCTCCCCTTGTTGTGTTTTCTTAGATTTGGCAGGCCCTTTGCTCTGGATGTGTAATGACAGGCCAAATACATGTTTCCTGATGCTGATGGAAAGTACTGAAAAAAATCTGCCTGTGCTTTGGGGGTCTGGCTTGAGCTGTGCAAGAGTTTTGTTTCTGCTTGTAGAAGCTTTAATGTGCTGGTTGGTCCCTAGAGCTCTTGATGGAATATTAATAGTCTCCATTCCTGTGCTACCTTTCCTCTAAGGCATCCACAACGCTTTGCAAAAATTAATAAATTCTTTCAAAGTGGGAGGTCAGTGCAGAACACAGGAAGGTGATTTGCCAGTGATCATGCAGGCTGGTCAATACTGCCTGTGTGGCAAGGGGGGAATACAGACCAAGTCCCCTCCCTCAGCCCTAAGTGCCAGACAATTACTCCAATTACTCCCTGTCTGTGCCTAAAGCTTAATTAAGACCGTGGCTGTCGCAGGGAGAGCAGGTGTGGAGCCTAAACAGTGCTTTGTGACAGAGCAGAGCTGTGTGGGGAGCTTGGCCTGTGCACACAGGTGGGTCTGTTTTGGGGTTGGACACCTAATTGAAGGTCCCCAGCTTTGATTGATGCCTGGATATTTTGTGGGCGGTTTGGAATAGCATCCTGGTGAATGTTCTACCAAGGACATTGTCTAATTGTCACATTAATTGTAACTTGAAACCAAGACACTTGGGTCTGAAAAGCCTTAACTTGTAGGGAAAGAATAAATGAATATGAATTTTTTGGCCTACAAGAGTAAAAACTAAAGTAGGACAAATCTTCAGAATAATTCCAGGGCACAGCAGCATGAGGCAGAAGTGCCTGTTCTTTGTTAATTTGGGATCTTTCCAGCAAAAACATGGTTTTTAATTGCAGCAAGGGATTTTCAACTTAGGCATCATAAAAAGTTTTCAAACAGGATTGTGAAGTACCAGAGCATTTTGTCTTGTGAAACACAGGAATCTCCATCACTGGATTTCTTTAAGAACAGGTCAGAGGAGCAGGTTAGGAATGAGGTAGCTGTGGTAATTATGTTAGAAATGACACATCCACGATGCCACCTTTTGCTGGGGGTATGGGAACAGGCAGAGACTACCTGAGTTGATGAGATCTCTTCCAGACCTATTCTCTGTGATGCTGCAGAGGTTTCTGAATTTTTTAGTGGAGTCTTTCCATTCGGATGTCAGACCTCTAGAGGTTGTCTTCAGAAGACACATCCCATGGGATCTCTGTGGGTACGTATCAGTCCTGCCCCTGTACCTCTCCAAGACTTTGCTGAAAACAAACCTGGGCTGAGTTTGCCAGCTGTAGGGTTTAGTGCTGCTGCTAAAGTCTTGCTGGTGAGGCTTTCGAGGTGGGACTAAGCTGAAGATCTCAGCTGATATGACTTTGCAGAGGGTCACCTCTTTATTAAAATCTCCAGGTACATGGTGTATTCTTGTAACAGTTCTTGAACCCCACTGGCTCAGGGAGCAGAAGGCACTAGCAGGAAAAAGGATGAGTCTGGAAATGAGTGGAAGAAAGCTGTCTGGAAATCTGTTCTCCATATCCTCTGGGGATAAGGCAAAGCTTTATGAGCCTATTCCACAACAGAGAGGACTTTATATTAAACATCGGTAATGACTTTCTAGCAGGCTGCCCTTTCAGTAACTAAAGGAGCTCCAAGAGAGCTGGAGAGGGACTTTTGGCAAGGGCATGGACTGAGAGGACAATGGGGAATGGCTTCACACTGCCAGAGGGCAGTTACATTAGATGTTAGAAATTCTTTCTTGTGGGGTGGTGAGGCCTTGGCATAGGTTGCCCAGAGAAGCTGTGGCTGCTCCATCCCTGGAAGTGCTCAGGGCCAGATTAGCCTGGGCTTGGAGCAACCTGGGATAGTGGAAGGTGTCCCTGCTCATGGCAGGGGCTTGGAACAAGATGTTCTTTAACCCTTCCAACCCAAACCATGCTTGATTCTACAAAAACACTAAAGGATATCAGCCAGGGAAGCCTGGGCTCTCCACCACCAGTGGATTAGAGCAGAGTTTGTAAACAGCTGTTAGGTAGGTCCTGAATGAGACAGAGGGGATGGGTTGGACAGGTGAGTCTCCTCCAGCCTTGCTTCCAGTGAGGCTGTGCCTTTACAGAAATGCTTCCAGTGCTTGAGATTAGGGAGAAAAGCTTGTAGATGTGAATCTCTGAAGTGCAGAGAAAGCCCCAACACCTATATCAGAAGGTAAATCAAGAGAATTGCAAAGTTGCTGTTTCTAAAAGTTCAATTTCTTTAAAATAGATCATTACTCTGCAGAAAACTGTGGGGGTAACTGTTGACAGTGCTGACTTATGCTGGCCTAGATTTCAATTGCTTTAGCTCTAATAAGAGATTTAGTTTAATTCCATGTCAGTGGAGTTATCCCAAATTTGCATCACTGCAGCTGAGAGCTGAATTTGGCCAGTGGTAGCCATCAATAAAAATAAAAGGCAGTGTGGGGTAATTGTTACTCTTTTTCTTGTATTGATAAAAAGAAGCCTGCAAAATATGTCTGGGAGCTTTAGTGTTAGAGGCTGCACAGCCTTTTTCCACAGCCCTTCCTACAAAAAGCAACAGCTTTTCTGGCACGGAAGATAAAGCTGTTTTGGGAAAGAGGTCTGGTTATTTATTTAAAGTCAAGTCTTTGAGGATCTGAGAGTCTTGCATCACTCAGTGCAGAGCACGGAAGGGAGCTGTGTGTGCTCTGGGCACGCTCATAGGGGATGGGGAGCAGCCTTTGCCCACCTGCAGCAGCCCTGCCCCAGGCACTGCAGAGGAGCCTGGTGCTTTCCACTTCTCTCAGGGCAGTGGTGGCCCCTTTCTCATCCTACTCACTGCCAGAGAAATGGAGTCTGGTGAGATCCCATTTTGGGTCTCTATGAGCTTTTGTAATTTCAGTGTCCTAAACATGTAGCCTTGGGGAAAAAGCAGCAGAATAAAAGAAAACAGAGTTTTAAACTGTCAGCAGGTGTGCAAAAGGCAAAACTGCAGCCACATGGGGTCCAGGAGGGGACTGAGGAGCAGAGATGTTTCTTGCTTTCTTCTTTCCCTAATGATCTTCATCCTTTTCATTCTCCTAGGGATGCTGAGGGGAACCCGGCATGATCCATTGTGTGGTGGCACTGATTCCAACAGAAATTACAGAATGGTTTGGCTTGGAAGGGACCTTAAATACCATCTCGTTCCAACCCCCTGCCATGGGCAGGGACACCTTCCACTATCCCAGGTTGCTCAGGACCCCATCCCACCTGGCCTTGAACATTTCCAGGGATGGGGCAGCCACAGCTTCTATGGGCCGCCTGTGCCAGGGCCTTACCACATTCTGAGTAAAGAATTTCTTCATGATATCTGGACTGAAATCTAGCAAAATAGCACATCCCTCCTAGGATGCACCTGGGGTATTTGAGGTGCAATTTTAATGCTGTTGATCTGAAGTAGGTGTGTTTTGTGTAGGCATAACTTAATCAAGCTGGTTAACTCTTTGACATATCCTGAAGGAAAGCAGTTGAGGCACCTTTTAAGAATATGTTTTCCTTACTAAAGCTTTTCTGATGTCCCATATAACAAAGAGAGCAGGCAGACTCCAGGATGAGGTTGGGGATTTTTTGTTTTGTTTCTGTTTTACTGTACAGACTTGTATTTTTAGAGATCGTGTGATCTCTGACTGCATTTGGGCATTTTTCTGAGAAGCTGTAACTCTTCTCTCCCTCTTGTACATTAGCACAGCAGGCTCTGGGGCGCTTGTGCCCTGACCTGGCAGCAAAGCCCACACCATCCAAGTGGCTGTGAGTGTGCAGAGGAGGGCCTGGGCAGAGTTCCCATCCTGGTTGAGACCTTCTGTCTTCAACTGTGCAGCAATTTATTTTTGCAGCACTTTATCTGAAAGGAGAAGACCAAGTCTGAAGTTGTGTGATACTGAATTTCCTTGCAGAAGAGTCTCACTCTCTGCAAACACCCAGGCAGGTCTGTTGCTCTGAGAGCTCCCCATACAAGGGTTTGGGATGATGAAGACTAAAAGCTGCTTTCCAGGCTGGGAGAGGTTTTCAATAATCCAGGCTAACCGTGCATAGCCCTTTATCTCTGACTAGTTGCTAAATTATGCACGGCAGTCCCAGGTCTGCTTTGGGGCTGGCAGGGCTGAAGTCTCAGCTGTAGAGGCTGGTGATCCTGGGCTGAGGAAGCAGAAGTCCAGCCAGTGCCACAAAGGTTGGGAGGTGTGGGTGCTGGGGCAGGATGGGGAGCACTGGAGCAGCTCCACCTCTCCATCCCTGGTGGTGGGGGCTGCTTTTCCCTCTTCCCCCGTGTTCTCTGTGGTACTGCTGCCTTTTAGCAGGCTCTTTAGTGAACTAGAGAGACCTTAGTTCTATGGTTTGTTTGCTTCAATTATAGCTGACCATCCCTGAGGAGCAACTAAACTTCACATTTCCCTGTCCCGCTTCTGCGGGAGAGCTGTGAAGAGCTGCTCAGAGGGTGCTTGCTTTTTATGAGGTAGGTGGAAGGATGGAGCACAGCAGGGAAATGGCACTGAGGAGAGAGGGAGCTGGGGTTAGTAAATGTCAAGCTGTTTGCCTCCTGCGCGCACTGGAGCACGTCCGCACGCTGCCGGAGCAGCGGCTGCGCTGAGGACAAGGCAGGGGTGGTGACGGGGGCAGCTTGGGCTCTGTGGGAGCCACTGCCCCTGCTGCTCCCAATGAGGCACCTGGGCTCAGGGCTGGGCTCACAGAGCTGTGCCCTCAGGGCTGATGGCATCCGTGCTACCAGCTCTGGGAGTTGGTGTGGGGTAAATTTTCAAAGCCCTCTCTGAGCTGTGGCACCAGGGCTCACCTGCAGCTGCTTCCCTTCCTGACTTCTCAAAAACCCTGGGAAAACCAAGATCTAGCACCTTCTGGCTGAAGACTGCTTCTCCAGAAGGCCGTGCCCATCCCCTGTCCCCTGCAGTGGTGTGTGGCCCGCTCTGCACAAGGAGGTGCAGCACAGGCGGCACTGCCCGTCCTGGCGGGCTGTCAGCGAGGCCACTGTCGCTCTTATCACTGCCTGCTTGATTATCCCTGACACTGCACTGAGCCTGACATCCTCCTAATGTAATATAGACACCACGATGATTACCATCATTGCAAGGACTATAAGCACCAGACGATGAAATTTAACAACAGTAGGTGCAGCAGTGAGGAGGGGTGAGATGGAAATCGTGCTGTCTCTGCCTATGGCCCTGAGCAGTCTCCATGTTCCAGCAGGATCTCTGGGGTCTGGCACTCCTTTTCCCTGTCACCCATCCACAGTGTTCTGTGCTTAGCCTGGCCCATCTCATGGTGCTCTTGTTGGTCAGTTATATTACTGGGCAATTCTCCTCAAGGCTCACTCTTCATCAGAGGGGTCTGCTCTGTGTACACAAGGCAAAACCAAATCTGCCCAGGGGTTCTCCCCTTTCCTCTTCACTCACACTCTGAGCTGTGGGGAAATGGTAGGACCCTGCAGTAGGTGAGATGAGACTCAAATTGCGCCAGACTGATGCTTGTCTGAGGGAGACCAACAGATCCTGAAGCTCCAGGAGAAGCACTAGATGAGCATCTGAGCAAGCAGTGCCTCTCAGGGCAGGTATCCCGCTGCAGTATCGGCTGTACCAATGAATTCCCTTTGCAGATGCCATATCTGGGTCACTGCATGACACTGATCACAGGCACAGGTCTGGCTGCAGGAGCTTGAAGTATAACCCTGAACAGAGACCTTCCCTGCCTCCCATAACAATGCCTACTGGGAAAACCCTTTTGTTTTCCTGCTTGCTGGCATTTGTGGGGCATGACATGGCACAGCCCCATTTCTGGGACATGAGGGTTAACTTAGGTACGGGCGGCTGTTGTGCCTGATGTGGTTTGGTCTTTGGCCTCTCTCACCTGGAGCACCCAAACTTTGAGGTGGAACACTCTGGGAGCAGGAAGGCAGCTGCTCTGTTGCTGCACGTAGCATTTTGCTCTTTTGCAAACATGCCAGGTTTGCACTGTGATTAAACGCTGCTGTTTGGACTGCAGCTGTCCAAACCTGGTGTACTGGATTCATACAGGGGTGGAGAAAAAAATTAATTTCTGGAAAATGACTATTACCCAGATCAGATGCCTTTCCAGCAGGAGCTGGAGCACCACAGCCTCTCCCTGCTTGGCCCTGAGCACACCCCAGCTGGGGTTTGAGCTGTGGGTGCAGCTCTATCTTGGCCCAGTGGGGCTGAGAGCTGCTGGGGTTACCAGCTGCTCTGCTGGGGTTCAGCTTTTTGGTTGCTGTTGTTCTTGAGGATGGTGATGGGGGAGTCTTGGCATGGAGCCGATGCTGTGCAAGCACAGTGCTGCCCCTCTGATTTTGGGGAAGGGCTGCTTCTTGGCAGATGGGAAATGGAGATGGGGGTAGAGGGAATGAGAAGGGAGGGGTCTGCTTTGGGTTGCAGGTGTACCCCACCATCCCTGCCCTCCCATCAGTGTCCTCCCTCATGTCCTGGGTAAGGAGGCTGGAGACAGTTGGCAGGGGAGGCCAATGCCCATAGGAGACAGGAAGGCTGAGGAGACATTTTTTACTTTCCAGTTGTGCTTTACAGGGCACTCTCCTGAGATTTGTTATTTTCCTTCACATTTTATCATTGGATACCTTGACCCATGGGAAGGTGTTGGGCCCTCTCATGGCAGCTCATCAGATGGTGATTTCTGCACTTATGGGAGTATTTCTGCACCCATTCCCTTCTCAGGCTGCCAAGTTTCATGGTGCTGGGTGTGCCCACAGGGAATTGGGGAGAGGAAAATGCTTTCTCTGAACTCTGACAGCTCCCTGAATATATAGGCACAGAGGGAATTAATGGCAGGGATGAGCATCATTTATTGTGCATTAGGAGCAAGGCAAACAAGTGAATTTAGAGAATGGGTGTTTCAAGGCAGTCTCAGATCTGCCTCCTTGGCTGTACAGGTGCTGCTGGGAACATGTGCTGGCAGCTGGTTGTGTTACCAGCTTTGCTTTTAAGTGAGGCCACTTAGCACTTCTGGGCTGGTTTAAATCATTTTCATGGCTGTAATTACACTATGCTTAGGAGTATTTGGGATTAAATTTTTCACATTGCAGGTTGTCTTGAACAGTTGGATTTTTCTTCCCCTCACCTGCCACTCCTTTGTTTTTTTCCTTTGCTTTTATTTTTTTTTGTTTCTGCTCACTACTTTCTGTTGTTTGGCTGCTGTTAATATTCCCTCCCACTCCCCCTTGCTCTTCCCACTTATTAGTTCACTCTCAGCATCCACTGCTGGACTCTTTTCCACTGCCAGGATTGGATCTTCTGCTACTGCATCCAGCTTCAGCCCTTCCCAGATTTTTTTATGGAGATTGCAGTTCATAATGTGGTCTCAATCCCCATCCTCTGAGTACAACAGCTTCCTCCTCTGTGCTGCCTGAGGGCTGCTCCCTCTGTACGTAATTCAGGGGCTCTCTGCAGCCCTTCTGTCCAGTAACTTCAGGTTTGCCAACCACGTTGAGCAGGACTGATACAAGGATGTTACTTCTTGTTTCAACGTGGCTGGAGCAGAGCAGGATTTGGCTTTGCTCGTGTCCCTGCGTTGCCACCCACCTGCCCTGCCTGTCAGGGAGGCTCTGAAGGGATGGGGCCTGTTACTCAAGGTATTCCCAAGTAAAACCCAGTCTGCCCAGAGCACACAACCTGTGCCCCTCCTCCCTGAGGGTGCCGACAGAGCTGGGTGAGAGGGTACGAACATGGAATCAGAAGCAGCAGTTCCTTGACTCAGAGGTCACCGGTGTTGCAAATTTCAAAACCAGGTCCCAGAGCACTGGATCACAGGAGAATTTCAATGAGAATGGCTTTCTAATCTGGACAAAACTAAAGGTTTTTGCCATCACTGAGGAATGTTTGAGAGGTCTTTGGCCAGAAAATCCTCCCTTTGATTCAGCTCAAGGAAAAATCCAATATGGGAAATGTCATCTTAGATAAGTAAAACCTGGCCACGTTCTGAACAACCCAAAGCAAAATGCTACAGTGGAGACTGTGAAGTTCTCTGAATTGCCTGGAGCCCTGGAGCCCCCACCATTCATTCCCCTGCCTGTCTGGGACGTTCTCATGCACGTATGGTCACTGTTAATTTGTCTTGGATTGTTCTAATTAATGCCGGTGAACTGTTCAGCCACGAAGACTGCAGAGCTCTGCAGCTGCAGAGAGGGCTGGAGGAACAGCTCCTGGTTTCTTTTTCTGTTCTTTCCTCCCTTGTGGACAGGCACCATTTCTGTCCGTAACCAATAGGAGCCAATTTTCTGTTTCATAATAGGAAAATACTAATGTCAGGACTCCCTCTGTACCCAAAGCTTTCTCCTTGAAGATTGCTCCTCTTTGCTTTCCTAATTGCTGCTGCTCAGCTGGAGGTATCCTGCATCTTCCAAGCACATGACTTTGTTGTGCTGTTACTTACCAAGGGGAGAAAAAAGACTGTGAGAGAATATTGCTTTGTGTCAAGCTTTCCTTGCTTTAACCCCTTCTGTGCCGACGTGGGATGTTCTTATCCTAGTGCAGGATGTTGTGCTGTTGGCAATACAAGCTTTTTGGTCTGAAGCTCGGGGTGTGATGGAGCTCTGATGTGAGGAACACCTAGAAATCGTATCCTGAGCCACATCAAAAGCAGGTTGAGGGAGGTGAATGATTCTCACCCTCTTCTCTGCTCTGGTGAGGCCTCACCTGGAATTTGCATCCAGCTCTGGGACCCACAACATAAGAAGCAGGTAGAGGTGGTCCAGAGGAGGGCAGTGCAGATGACCAGAGGGCTGGAGCACCTCTGCTGTGAAGACAGGCTGAGAGAGCTGGTGATGTTCAGCCTGGAGAAGAGAAAGCTCTGGGGAGACCTTAGAGCCCCTTCCAGTGCCTAAAGGGGCTCCAAGAAAGCTGGAGAGGGACTTTGGACAAGGGCCTGGTGTGACATGACAAGAGCGAATGCCTTCACACTGAAAGGGGGGAGGTTGAGATTAGATATTAGGAAGAAATTAATTACTGTGAGGGTGGAGAGGTCCTGGCACAGGCTGCCCAGAGAAGCTGTGGCTGCCCCATCCCTGGGAGTGCCCAGGTTAGATGGGGCTTGGAGCAACCTGGGATAGTGGAAGGTGTCCCTGCTCACGGCAGGGGATTGGAACAAGGTGGTTTTGAAGGTCCCTTCCAACCCAAACCATTCTATGAAATAATTTCTTCTGGAGTCTCGGGATGCCTCTTAAATATCTTCTCTTACTAAAGCATCCTCTTTGGAGTCCCTATGCTCACAGAGTGATCACTTGTAATAACACAGGAGCTGCCAACTTAATGTAAAGTGTGGGTGATTTGGGGACCAAAGTGATTGGGGTGAAGCCCATTTCAAACAAATCAGATTGTCAGAAAACTTAATGCTTGGGGTTGCCTTTCCTTGAAGGCCGGCAGGTGTGGAGCATGCAGGAGCAGAGCCTTGGGGAGGGCACTGGAGCCATGCTCCACGTGTCTCTTAGGGACTCAGGAGTCAGATGAGGATCACAGATGTCCGTCTCTTTGCTCTTGGCTCATGGGCCATGTTCTTGCAAGTCAGTAACCAGGAAAATTCACAGAAATTCTGTTTCCTCCAGAAACCTCAGAAATGAACAGATCTGAGCCTTTTGTGTGCTGCCCCACTGACAGAGGTGGGATGGGTTACTGTCCTGGCAGCCAGGGCTGGTGACCTGAATCCCTTGGGGCTTTTCAGGAGGAAAAAGCATTGCTGGAGTAGAGCTAGAAAGGAGTCATGGTATCTGCGGACATAAGGCTGCTGGAAGAAACTGCTGTTAGGAATTTCTTAGTGCCATGGAAGAAAGGAGGAGCTTGGGCAGAGCGGGGACCCTACTGAGAGCTGCAAAAAGCAAAGTGGAAACCTGGAGATTAACCCAGTAAGTCTGGAGGGGCTATGCACAGCCAAAAGAGCAGCCTTGTGCTTAGTCTCTCAGTGTGCTCCTGTGGCTTCAGCCTCAGAAACCCCTTTGTTGAACCATGAAAGGGAAAGGGAGGCTGGAGCTGGGGACTGTCTCTGCTCTGGCTCTTGAATGCATTGCCAGCTGCCTTCAGCAAGTTGCTGTCTATTTCAGCTCATTATAAGGTCTGGAGAAAGAAGAGGGAGGAGTAAGTAGTTCCCCAGCATTTTAGAGGGTCTCATCCCGTTCTTGAGCTGTGTGATGTGCCACTGTCCAGATTCTGGACACCTGCCTGCCTGTACCTTTACTTTTGCTGGCTCTGCCAAGAGAAAGAGTTGTGATGCTTTGAGCCTGGTGGGTGTCTCTGGCCGAGCCTCTCATTTGTCCCGGGTGAAATGGAGGAGGTTCTGAGTACGCGTTTGTCATTTGGAAGCTGGTTGTTTGCTCTTTGTGTTTGGGTGCTGCTCTGAGATCCAGGGCAGATGTGTCATGAGAAATGGCTTCTGCACCCCCTGGTCTCTTCCTCTGTCCTCATGGCCAGGTCTGCAACAAACCACCACTTACAGGCAGAGTCTTTCACTCATAATGAAGCTCCAGCAAAGAGAGGGTTTTGTCCCGTGGGAAGCATGCTTCAGCTCCTAAGGATCATGCAAGCTTGGGTAGGTGCCAGACATGCTTAGCATGGAATTTGCAGTTAAGCGTGGAGTCTGCTACCTCCTTGGGGAAGTCCAGCTCTCCTTGGAGGGTTCTCTGTTCCCATATGTCTCCATGTCTGGAGCTGAAGGTATTTGCAAGTAGCCTGAGGATAAAGAGAGGAGCAGAATCCTATTTGCTTTGTGGTTTTCTTCATGTACCTTACTTAAGAAAAGATAAGGCATGAAGAATTTTTTTTTTTCCTAATCTCAGATGATAGCAATAAACTCTTCCTTTTGACCCTGTGTTGGTTGCACCTGAGTTTGCAGGCCGGTGGAGTTAACAAGTCACAAAATCATCCAAGGAGGCGACTGAGGGATTGGTGGTTATGAAATGTTCTGGTGGGACTGATTCCTTCTTGTTGGGGCAGTGCTGCTGCCAACAGCACTTCCCTTGGATCTGGCATTGTTCCCTGCAGTTGTGTGATGTGGCTTGGAAGGGCAGGCCCTGGGTCATTCCTGCTGCTTTGGGTGCAACATTCAAATCCAGATAATTGCACTGGCCTTCTGGATAATCCTGGTTTAGATTTGTGCCTCTACCCACCACAGCCTGGCCAAGTTCTGGACTGGTTGTAGAAATCCTCATTTCTTGAGGGTGCCAAATTACTATTGCTTGATTAGAGATGTGGGTTTTATCCTGCTTCATGTGATCCCCTTGTTCCCATTCCTGGTACCTGGGGCTGCCCTGCTGCCCCAGTGCTGCCAGGCCCTGCACCCACCAAGCCCTGCAGGCAGTGCAGGGGGTTGGGGGTGGGCAGGGAGTTGGGCTTGCACTTGCCAAGTTCAGCAAGTGGCTTTGGGGAGGTGGTCAGTGGGCTTTGGCGATGCCTTAGGGCGAGGACGGGCACAGCAGCAAGCGTGATGGCTCTGCCTGTGCCACAGGAGTGGCTCAGCAGAGGTGGGGATGGGCTGCTCAGCTTTTGAGTGAGAGGGTGGGATGCTCATTGCCTGCAAGCATGAAGGCAGGCACTTATAGAGCCAGTGGTGTGGGCAGCAGGTTGAATGCATTTCTGGTTTTTTCTGGTTGCAAAGCCTTTCTTCTCTTGCTCCCCTAATTTCCAAAGCTTATATTGTTACCTAATCCACATTGCTAGAATTCTCTGTTAGAGGATCAGCTTTTCTGCAGGAAAACTGCTGTACTCCTCACTAATATTGACTGTCTTTTTCTTTTGCTTCCCTTCTTAGATCTACAATGAAAATAGTAACCTGTTTGACGTCAAGGAGAATGTGCCCAGGAAATTGGTGGAGAAGGTCGCAGGGGACATTGAGAGCCTCTTGGCCAAGAAAGTCCGTGCTTTAAAGGTAAGGAGATCAGCCTGTGTGTTGATCCTTTGATGGAGATGTTCACTTTAAACAAGAGGGTTGATGCTGGTGTATCACTATGATCTTAGCTTCAAAGTGATTTCTATGCTTGTGTGGCCTTTTCTGGGAACTGCATTCTGCAGTTGGACAGATTCATATGGAGCACGTGAGGCAAGGATGTGTCATGTGGGGTTGTATCTAGGTATCTTCTTGCTTTTTATCTCCTCCCACCGTCATGCAAACACCTGAAGGTGCTGCCACAAGAATGCAAGTGACAGCAAAAGCCTGGCAGCAAAACTGATCCAGTCATTTAACAGGGGATGTGCTGGAAGCAGAGGTACTGCAGTGTCCCTGCTATCGCTCGTGGAAGTGTTCTGGACAAGTGGAGCCTTTCCTGTTTAGGAGATGATGTGCTTGAAGGGTCTGTGCCAGTGCCTGGGACTTGAGCCCTGTGACTGACTGCGTGTGTGGGCTGCCCTCATGGGTGTCTGCATACATTTCCAATCTATTGTCCTATTTTGTAACACTCCTTTTAAAATGAACTCATTTTATCTGTAGAGGAGGAAGGTGACCTGATCCATGGTGCCTGCTCAGTAAAACCCAGCAGGGGCTAGAACGAGGTGGCAGCAGGGCCATGCTCTGCTACTGGGGCAGAGACAAGTAATTGCCTTCCTGGAGTGGTGGAGAGCCCTCTTCAATGCAGAGGGGGATGGATACTTCACCTCCAGAAGCTGAGGTATCCTCTCTAAAACACAGTTTTATTGAGTGGCATGAAATTGTACAATGGGCATCTGGCAGTGTGGACAGCTGGATGCAGTTTGTAGCTTGATTCGCTGAAAGGGCATCTGCAGCGTGATAGACAAGGGGAAGGCTTGGAGCAGGTAACACAGCTGTTGTGTCCACAGAGGCACTGTAGCCAAAAAGATGTGGTCATCCTTCAACCTGATAGACGAGGATGGGAGCACAGGAAAAAGTGCTGTGGTGGCAGAAGGGATATTGCAGTAATTGAGGTGTAACTAAGGCAGTGAGAGTTTGGAAGTGACCTGTCTCCACAGTGGGTAAGAAGTAGTTTGGAGAAGGTGTGCAACAGGAATCACAGGACACCCATGTGGGGCAGGGGAGTCTCAAGACTCAAGATAGGATCTCAGTCAAGGGTGGTCAAAGTCTGCCCTGAGTGTCCAGATGGTGTGAGGTTGTCCACAGTGCCTGACAAAGATGGTAACTGTAGAGACTTGAGTGAAGAAGATTGTTGTTTACCCAATTCCTTACTCTGGGAAGTAAAGAATAATCCTACTTGGGATTCACACCAAGCATTTTAGCTTGAATGGAAGGAGCTGAAGTGGGACTAAAGAGGTGTAAACTGTCAGCAGTGCATTAGGGATTGTGGGAGTGAAAATCAGGAGACCAGTTTTCTTCTTAATATGAACTTGCATCCTTGTGCTCATATAGTTTGTGTGCATACTTGAGCATATATCATATTAAATGTTCCAGAGATATGCAGCACCCATAGATGCTGGAGGAAGACACAGGTGACAGAAGGTTGTTGCAAACTTGATACACACCTGGACAACTCATGGCTCCCATGGGATGCACAGGGTAATAACCCTGAGTTACGCAGCAGGAATGTGCTGAGTGGTTCCACTGTGACATTTGAATTTCGGATCATCAGTCACACTGTTTTTCTGTGCCCTTTGCTCTGAGTCACACAGACTTACAGAGAATTTGTACATATTTTGGTGCTGGATCAAGGGTTGAACTGTGTCCGTGGTACAAGTAACTTTGTTTGTCTTCCGTCTTCCTTTTTTGTTGGGTTTTGGGCAGGACTCTCTGGTGTGCTGTGAAGGGCTCACCTGATGCTGGACCTGACACAGGAGTGATTCTGGCAGTGCTGGTTAGGTGACAGCACATGGCACTGTCTTTATAGCGGGCACAATGATCCCTTGACCTAAATTAGTCTTTCAAGAGGACTCCTTCAGAGTGCACTCTCAGAGCAGACTTTTACATCCAGTTTCCATGTAAATTCTTGACATTTTGGATTGGTGGTACTAACAACAAAATCTGGAAATGGGGAAGTTGATGGAGGAAGAGAAATTGAATCTTCTACATTTCTTCCACATTTTGCTGAGCTTCTTTGAAGCAGCGGGGCTCCCATAGCTCCTTCCATTCTCCTGCCTGTTTTCTTCTGTCTCAGTTCTCCCTTTAGTTGAATCATCTCTCCTGGAGTCATTTCCTCCTCTTCTCTCGTGACTCACAAGAGTGATGATGACTTCTTGAAACATATTTTTCAGCATCTGAGTCAGGTGGGACTCCATGTATTGGCAAGGGCAGGTGAGGAGGGAGAAATGGAGCCTCTCCTTGATGTACAAATTGCCATGTCACTCGTGTGCTCACTCTCCTGAGGAGACATCCCTGTCTCCTTTGCTGCAGGAGAGAGAAAGGAGGCTGTCTGGGCCTCAGTGGGGCTTTGTAGGAAGATGCTCACAAGCCTTTGGGCACACACCATGGGTGCACGGCTCAGAGCACTGTTCTGATTAGGTGGTGATTCAGTCCAGTCATCAAAGAACCTGTTCTCCTCTGTTTCTAAGAGAAAATATTAATGTGTCTCTATTAAACTATGTGCAGAGCATTTATTAATACAGTTTCTTACCTTGTGTGTTGCATTTCTAAGAGGCAGAAATGAAGCCCAAGGAAATGGAACCCGTCTGGCCCTGACAGCCACGGTGCAGCCCTGTGGCATGGATCTGGCACTAATAGGACACTCTGATTTCCCATGTGCATTTTGGAGGCGTGCTGGAGCCAGGGGTGTGTGGCAGAGAGGGTAATTGCCTCCTAAAATAAGGCATCTACAAGGGGCTGGTTATTTGGATGCTGTCTCTCTCTTTTTGTTCCATAGCATCATATCAGATGACAATCTCATCATGGGAAAAATATTCCTAGGAAGATGTTTTTGCAATCCCCACCTGTTCCAGCTGGCACTAGAGTATTTACAGCTGGATCTTGGGGGACTTCTACCCCATGTCCCACACACTGGCTTCTGTTTGACGTGGATTTGCATCAGCAGTAATTGCCTTTTCCAGTGTCCTTTGTCTATGACAACTCTATTGCTTCAAGCCTGGCTTCCCAGTCACCTTTGGGCTCTGTAGTTCCAGCTGCTTTTCATTCCCAGGCTTTAACAGGAGGGGAGGGAAAAGAGATGGCCTTCAATACCAAAAATGTATCTAATTCCCTTTGAATTGGAAGTAAAAGACTAAGGTGGAGTGACTCCTGAGGGAGATCACATTACATTTACCCAGTGTATTGCATCGTGGGGAAGTTGCAGAGCTACAGGTGAGGTGTAAGGAAGTGATAAGTGTCTTCCTGGCTGGGTGGGAATTTAATGGGCTGCACTTGTCCCCACTCATGAGCTTGTCCTTGTTAGGGTTAAAAAAACCACCTTTCATAAGATGTAGAAAGGAACGAGGTGGCAGGTGACCAAATGACTACAAATCCCCCTTGGATCTTCCTTGTGCTGGGAATCACAGCTGGCTGGCTTATGGCTTGGCATCATCTGAGACTAGAACTCAGCAGGTTGGTTTCTTGCCAGGTAGATTCTTTGTCACTTTTTCAACTTTATTTCCTATCTCCTCTTCAGTTTTTCAGTGTGTTCAGACCCCTCTTTGCCTTTGTATGTGCCCAGAGGGATATGTACAGGCTGGGGCTTCTTTGGGAGCTTGTTTAGGAGCCCAGATGTTGAAGTTTGCTGTTGGTGAAGCACTGAGTGAGCCAGGGAAAAGCCATCACCTGAGGGTGTGCATGGCGTGGGTCCAGATTCCCAAACCCAAGGGGCATTTTTTCTTTCTTTTAGAATACTATGTGAAGTACATGAGTGATGCCTCCAGGTCTATTCATTCCTGAAGCTCTGCAGACTGGGGGAGAAAGGAGTTGTGATTTGATGGAGGAGGAGGCTGAGAGGTGGAAATTTTAGATCCTAGGATATGTTTTAAGATTGTTTCTCCTTTTTATACAGTTCTTGTGAAAGCTGCTTTTGGATGCTGACTGCTTCATTCTTCACATATTTAACCACAGACAATTTGCTTTGCCTCCTGAGAGCGACACATCCCACAGTTTACTGAGTTGGGTTATGCCCTGAAGTGAACTATTCGTGTACTGTGACCAGCCTAAAGATTGCTGTCTGTGCTGGTGGCCTTCCCCCATCTCCAAAAAGAGGCCTCCTGATCCACAGAACATGGTCTGGATGCCTGCAGGCTCTGGCATTGCCCTGATGGTGACATGGTTGGGCTGGTATTTTTTCCATTGAGCTGATTTAGTTTTGCAAGTTGTACAGCACTGGCACAGTCTTTTGAGTAAAGGTGTGGAGTTTGTTGCATTTCCTGTGGACCCCAGCTGTGTGCAGTATCAAATATGATGTGCTGAACAGAAGTGCAGCTAAGTGGTATTCTGCATATCAGAGAATTTATAATGTGTACTATGTACATCTGTGTGTATTTTATGTAGATGTGTGTGTGTGTGCAACAGGTTTGGTGCACCTTGTGTGGCTCTGGTGATGAGAGCACTAACAGCACTTACCAGGAGTAGGAGGAAGGTTTGTGAGGAGGTTTTTTTATTGTGTTTTTGTGAAATTTAATAGCATATTTTTTTGTTGCTGAGTATTTGGCTCCAGTGTGGAATGAGCATCTGGGGGAAAGGAGGGGTTTGGTAGGAGGGCTCAGTGGCAGGAGGGTTCAAGGTTCCTGTTCCTTCAGCTAAGGTGTAGGAGGTCACAATATATTGCACTCAGATCTTACTGCAACTGGAGTAGTAAAATCTACACTTGGCATTAGACATTTTCTTTTGGCAGAAAAAAGAATACAAAGGACAAGACTGGGGATTTCCCATATTTTGAAAGCATCATGCAGGGAAGTCTGGCTGGGTTTCGTGTGGCTACAAAGCCTGGGGGAATGTGGCTGTAGGTGTCCCCATCTTCCTTTACCTTGGATCCTAAGGGAAAGAGGCTGGAAGAGCTGGGATTTGGCACACAGAAAAGGTGGTTGGTCTAGTGGTAAGGCTTGAGGTTTTGTACTGCCTTAATCCTATTTTGCTGTTTTGTCTCCTATTTCCACCCCTCATACTCAGCCTTGAGTTTTCCCATTTACTGGCATTTTTTCTTGCATGTTTCTTCTGAAGTGTTGATGCAGTAAGTACTTGGCCATGCTTTAGGATCCTGTGATGAAGGGTGAGGTGAGGGTTTGGTGTGTTACCACAAAGTACTGACCAAATCAGCTTCTCAGGGTGAAGCTGGTCAGCGGAGGCATTGCAGGAGGGAGGAGCTCAGGCCAGTTGTGCTTTTAGTCCTAGTTGAACACTCAGTGCATTACTGCTCAACTGGGAGTAGTTCCAAGCTCCATTTGAGCCTGGCCCAAGCATATATCAAGAGTGCAGAGGGGATTTAATTGGACAGGTTTATCCCTTTAACAATTCTGATAGCCCTGAGATTTCCCTTGCAGATATGTGGTGGAGTCTTTATCAGGTTTCTGCTCCCTGATAGGGACAATAGAAAGTGCCACTTGTCTGACGAGCTGCAGAAATTGGCATACAGCAAAGCATCTCTCAGCCCAGTTCAGAGCATCTCCCCACTCCCTCTTCTCTCAGCAGCAGAGGCACTGACCTCTGTCATGGCATGGGCTGGTAGGAAATCATCAGGAAATCTTCCCTCCTTCACCGTTGGGGTTGTTGCTGTCCTCTGGTCTTGGTGGCAGGCAGCAAAGAGTGTCAGCATTCAGCAGGAGCAGCCCTGGGGTTGTACTGGATTTTTCCTTTGCTTCTGGCAGAGTAAGGTCCTGTTGCCATCTCCCTGCCTGCAGAGCTGTCTGAAGGATGTTCTTCCAGGTGCTCACTGGCCAAGGCTTTGATGTGCTGAACTGGAGAGGTCCCAGGCCAGGAGAGGGAGACCCTCCCGAGCTGCCGTGCAGCCGGGGTTCACACTGGCTGGCAGCACTTGGTGCCGCTCCTCCTGCAGGGTGGTACAGCCTTGGGTTTGACCTGGGGGGAGCTTCTGGGCATGTCAGAAGGCTACCAGTGGTCACACTGTGGCTTGCTGGGTCTCAGCTAAGGGACACATTACGTGTCTTGCCTAGGCAGCAAAATGGGGTAGGAGAGAGGAAATAAACATAGCTCAGGTGAGCTCAGACACAGCCTGTGGGTTTGCTGAGATGTTGCCTCATGCACTCCTGCACCATTCCAGCTGCACGGCCATGGACAGGAGCTCTTGAGTTGGTGGAGTAAGGACCACAACCAACATCAACCCTGCACATGCTGAAGTACAAACCATTTAAAGGCAGGACCTCTGTGCTTCCTTACTTCATAGTGACAAATCCGGCCCTCTTCCCGCTTCTTTGCTAATTGTTGGTTGGTGGCTTTTGTTTTTAATTCTATTTTTCATTTGCTCCTAATCAAATCCTGGCTGACAGTCCCCGTGCGTTTGTTTGTTTATTTATTTATTTATTCATTCATGCATGTGTGTGTGTCTTCTCCTGCTTCACAATTGTTCTTGTGCTGGACCTGCTCCAGTAATCCAATTTGAATCCAATCTCCCAGGTCTGGAATTCTAATTTACAGATTGCAGAGGGGAGTCAAACAATGCCCACACACCAGGATGGGGGTTGATTGTCTAATCTAATCAGGGACAATCAGATGTTTGTAACAAGTCTATCAAACCTGTATTGGGCCAGTTTGCTGAGCAATGTAACCAGCTTTCTTAATAGCGCTAACACGATTTAGGGCTTCCTGCACTTTCATGCAGATTACATTGAACGTTTCCCTTTCTTCTCCCATGAACACTTGGCAGCAGCCCAGCCCAATGGGCTTTGCAACTCGGTGAGCTGCTGGGTGCACTCTGGGGCAGCAGAGGTTTGCCAGGACTCAGGGGACTGCTGCCTCCCCTGGCACCACTGCACACCGAGGTCCTGGGATGATCCTGTTTTGTGGCACACGTACAAGGAAGGGACTCAGTGCCACCAGTGCATCTGGAGTCACAGATGGGGGAGTGAAAAGCGATGGTCCCAACCTGATACAGTGTTCAGTAAGTCTCCACAGCAGATCCCCAGCCCCCTGCGTGGCTTTTGGTGAAGAACAGCTAAAGAAACCTGTGTCCTCTCTTTCCTTTGGCAGACTGAGGCTGTTGTTTCTGGTACTTGCTGTAAGTCTGGACAGTCACCATTTAAAGAAAACACCTGTCGGGGGGGGTATGCCCTTTCAGGGCCTGAAGCAAAAGAAGGAGGCAAAACCATCTCTGCAAAGATTATGTCTCTCAGTATAGCTCTCCAACCCAGAGTGGAGTTTCCTTACTTACCCCGTGCAAATAGTTGACTGACTTTGCCCTTCCTGAAGACTGAAATATCCATCTGGTCCCTTACCCTGTCAAGAGGTGAGCTGGTTCTCACGCTCCAGGTCTGTACCACTTAGCTCTGCACTCGATGCCTTTGCCCGGGGATTTATTTTAGGCTTACGGCTTCCTCCCTGCCCCAGAGCATCTTTCCTCGGCAGGCCGTGTGTGCTGCGCTCATGGCTGAGGCAGGCGCGCCGCGGGGAGGGAATCGCGGCTCGCTGCCGGGGCTGAGGTTCCGGGGCTCAGCTCACAGCCGTGCTGCGAGCTTTAGCTGGGCTTTTAGCCTGAGCAAAGCCTGCCCTCACGCCCTCTCTGAGCGCTGCCAGGCTGGTTTGCACGCACAGGCAGGAGGAATAGGAACTCCCTGGAATGGGAGCTAACCTTTCTTTGAGGGTTTAATTGCTTGTGCGTGCCTTGTCTTCCAGCGCTCTGCACCCCACGCTGTGAGGAACCCAGACACCTCTGAGACCAAGTGAAGAGAAGGATGATATAGTCCTTAAAGGGTGTTTACTTCCCTTCCTCACACTCTTATGTATTTGACAGCAGTTTGCGTGTTGTTTTTCAGTTTTTCCTGGTTTTTTCCAGCACAGGAGCAGCGCTCCTAACAGAGGCGGAGGTGATTAAAGCCACTGGTGTGGGCAGGGGATTTGCAGCAGTTGTAGTGTTTGGCTGTCTCAAAACTCGGATCCTTCAGCTTGGTCCTTACCCTCTCAAGCTCCTGAGGCCTGGCGGGGCTGTGCTCTAAGAGGAGGCGTTTGGGGGTGGTTGAAAGGGTAAAAGCAGATGGGTATGACTTATTGGTCTATCTGTGAAGATAGATATGGATATAAACTGGTGAGTGATGCAGAAGAGGAGGAGGTCTCTGAGGGAATTAGTACTAGGGAAGGGAATTACCATTTAATTCTTTATAGAACAGCCTTTAAACATGGTTGGGAAGATATGCTTGCAATGATAGCAAAATAAAAGAAACAATGTCACTGAAAAAGGGATTTATTTGAATTTTCTTGGTTAATTTTAGCATGAGAAAATGCATTTCAGTGGCAGTTTGGTACCTGGAGTTGCTTCCACACCCTGTTCTGTGACTTTGTAATCTGTGCATGGTGGGAGAGGGTGAGAGAGGGATCTTTATTTCCCCAGGGTTGCCTGTAGGGTTGCAGGGAGTGTGTGCTTGTGCACTTACAGATGTGCTCTCAGTCCCTGAGGGTTCAGCCCCTGCCCTCCATAACGCTGTACATCCTCAAAAAGCTCTCTGAAGCCCAAGATCTTGGGTAGAAAAACCTCCAACCAATTTATTTTTGTTTAATGTTTTTCCCCTTGAATGTTTCAGATGCATGATTTGGGGTAGAAGGCTCTTATAGTGAATGGGAGTAACTGACCTGGGACAGTGAATCATTTTGAGTTCACTTCAGGTGGAATGAGGATTATTTTTTTAAGGGTTTCACCCTTAGGCTGAACTAAAAATCACTTATTTGTACAGCTGTGCTTACAGCCAGGTAGTGAAGTTAAAGACTAATGAGTGAGGGGGTGGAGGCTTGGTCCTGGAGGTTAATGGACTTGCATGAAGCTTTGTCTCAAAAGCTCTCTTCAAATCCCACCTTTTCTTCTTTTTTTTTTTTCTTTTTCTTTTTTTTTTTTTAAAGACAGTAGATTTATCAAGTTTCATTTCTGCAGCCCACAAACCCCAGATCAGCTTTGGCTCAGTTTATCTCAGTAGGTCTCTGCACAGGAGTGACTTGAATAGCAGAGCTGGCTGCAGGTGAGGAGCAGGAGGCAGCCCCCAAGGTGCCCTGCCCGATCAGTATTTAGCTTGGCTCTGGGCACGTGGTGCTGTGCTGTCACACAGGAGCTGGCACAGAGTGTGCTCCCTGGCCTGGGATGGTGCCCACCAGGACTGTGCTTTCTGTCCCCATGGATTTGCTTTGCATCCCCTGAAGCTTTCATGGAGCGAGTCTGAAATCCATCAGCATCCCGCCCTATCCCATAGCAAGGAGCTATTATATATTCCCAGAGCAGCTGATGTCCATTAAATGTTTGAGTGACACTACAACAATGTGTAAAATATCAGTGATAAGGATCTAGCAAATCTTAATAAAAAAAAAAGGCGACAAGAATGTAAATTGCACATACAATTGTGATAAAGAGCCAGAGATAACATTAAAGAGATTGTATCAATTTAATGCGAGTTTCGTGCCAAAGCCTGTCATCTGCTCTTTGAAGAGGAGTTGTTGGGAGCCGCGATATTCGAGCAGACAGTGCTCAAATCATCCCAGTGCTCTGGAGCAGCCGTCCCTGCAGCCAGCGTGCTGCGTGGAAGCTGTCTGCTTGCTGAGGATTAATGGAAACCTTTCCTGCCTCTACAATAAAAATAATGTTCCTTGGGAAAAATAAAGTGCCCTTCTGCCTGCTGGCCTTTGGGTCCCTCAAAATGCAATTAAAAAGTGGCTTAATACAGCCTTGCAATGAGAAATCTGTCAGCGTTCAGAGGCACGGTCTGAAGTGAAAGCAACATGAAAAGGTTGCGAGTAAAAATATTTAACTGTGCGCCTGCCTGGTGGTGCTCGTGGAGCCACCAGCTGAACTGGGACGTGAGGGGCTGGAACTGGGATAACTGGGGAGCTGAAACAGTGCTGGTGAGGGCATGGGAGCTCCACCATAACCCCCAGCCTGGGTTTGTGTGTCTCAGCTTGCCTGTCCCTGATGGTCACCTATTTTCTGGGCTGGTGTTTCTGCTTTATGTCCTTGGTTTCTGTCTCTCCTGTGGTGTTTAGGGTGTGCTGCATCCTTGAAAGTGGCCAGGTAACAGCAGTAAAGGCTATTGGAAGTACCCTACAGGTTTGATAAAAGGGGTAACTACAGTTCTCTGCAGGGCTGCCAGCTGTAGGTCAGTATTATGTCTGACCAAATTTTAGGCATAAATATCTTTCCAAAATTTTAGGCATAATAATGGGAAGTTAATTTTAAATGGTGGTTGGCTGGTTTTTTCTGCAGATATAATAATTAAAAAAAAAAATCGAACTTCAAGTAAAGCTGGTAATTCCATAGCAAGTGAGGGATTATAAGGGCTGGGACTGAACTGCAAGCACAGGGCTCCAGTGAGTACCTGGTTTTGGTACTACAAAATTAACTTCTGTCTTTGGCTGTCCCTTGTTTGCCACTTCTGTGTGGCAAACTTGCCTGTACAAGGGTGAGCTGAAATCCCACCTCAGCTCTACCCAAAGAGCTGCAGGAGCAACAACAACTTGATGGGAGCAGTGCTGGGAGCAGTGTTTCAGTTGGATGCCAGTAGATGGCACAGCTTTTATACCAGCTAATTATACAGGGAGCCAAAGCCGGTCCGTGCTGTTCCTGTTGCTAATCTTAGCCGTGCCTCACTCTCCACTCACACAGATGAAGATGTCTCTGCTGGTGTGCCTGTAATTGAGGAAGTTGGATAAGATATGGAAGGTGTTGAGCTTGTCACCATTGCGGGGCAGCGGGAAACCATGATGGGGAGGAGGAGATAAGAATTGTGTGCTTGGGTGAGTGTGGGAGCAGAGAAACAAAATTCAAGATAGTGGTAGTTTGGCTTCCCAAGTGCATCCCAGCAAGGGCTGTATTCCCTTAGGGTAGATGTATTTGACTGCTCCAGCTTTATGCATGGGGAAACTGAGGCCTGGAGAGATCATTCTTTGTCTTTGATACACCCGGGAATAAGAGCTGTGCTTCTAATTAAGTTCCGGAACTTTTAGCTACAAGGTGTCCTTCATGAGCGATAGGACAATAACATCTCCCTGGAGCTCAAAGCTCCTTCTCTCAGCTCTGCTCGTGTTTGGTGCTATTGTTCCTTGGCCACTTCAGGCTTTGAATGTGAATGTTTTTAGCAGTTTAGCAATTTTCTGCAACCTTTTGAAAGAGTTAGAGTTGAATGCACCCTGAATCTTCTCCCTGTGTGATGCTGCCCAGCTGTTTTGCACCTCTCCTCCAACCAAAGCAGCCCTCTGGCTTGTCCAGGATGGGCATGTGGCTCTTGCTGGAGAGGTGGCCCCTGGAGCTGGGAGGGTTGCTCAAGTGCAATAAGACAGCCCTGATGGAGGGTGGGAGGGGCTGCCCATCCCTCTGCACCCCTGCCCTGGGAGACAGAGACGCCAGCATTAGAGGCAGTCTTTCTTCCTACCTTTTCCCTGCTGGAGAACTTATTTTCACAACTGAAATTGATTCTTGCAAGTGGATGGAAAGGATATATCCCAAATCTTGAGGGCCTGGTGTGCGTGTAGAATATAAACCACAGTATATGTATGTGAGGCTGTAAATAGAGTTGTCACTCTAAAAGAAATGGGGTTTCTAGTGCTTGTCAGATCATTTTAAAACCATTTTTATTACTAGATTACACTCTGAGATAAAGTTTATTGTAGCAAAAAAGAGGGAAGGTGTAGGATTTGACTGCAGATTTGGAAACACACTTAAAACTTGTGAAGAGTTTTTGAACCTTAGCTGAGGGCAGGCTGTCTACTTCAGGGCTTTCCTCCAGGGCATCTCCTGCCCAGCACATTTAAAGGAAGATCTCTTGATTTTGGTGCAAAATGTCACCTAGCATGTCACCTTTTATAATCAAGCCGTGACATGCCATGAAGACATTGGCACAGGAGCTTCAGCTCACGAGTCTGTGTCCTGTGTATGGGGCAGAAACCCTTCCAGGGGTCCTGGCTGAGAGTCCTGAGGAACTCCATGTTCCCTGAATGTGGCTTTTAACTGCCATAAGGATTTTGTGTCAAAACTGAGGATCGGTCCTGACATGTGTTGACATTCTTCTTCCCTTCTTCTCCCCCATGACCACTGATCCTAAAATATTTTGCTCTAGTTACATCCTTTTTCTATGCTCTTACTTTTAGTGCTACATCTGCAAGCAACAGAAAACACTGTGTAGGTGCCAACTCTTTTCTTAGCTATTCCTTGCAGATACAAGTAGCATCCCGTTTTCTAACCCAGCCTCCTCTGTCTTTTCCTCCTAGTTGTTCCTACTGGTATTTGTCTGCCCTTTATATGTACCAGTGGCAAAATTAACAGGGTGTTGTTCTCTTGATGCAGCATGACAGAGAAAACAGCAGTCATCTCCTCCTGCCAGACTTGGGCTTCACAGTTGTGTGTTGGTTTGCATCTCCCTGCTCTGCCTCCCGTCCTAGTTTAGGGGACCACAAGGCACATCACAAACTGGATGCTGGAAGGAGCAGCAGCTTTGCAAGTGCCACCTAAACTCCACAGCGGCTTGCAGGGCAGAGGTAGATGGAGTGGCAAGGAGAAAGTTGGCTGGATTTAACCCTGAGTTTGGCACAGACCTGTGTTTACCATAACCTCTGGGTATTAAAAAACTAGATTTATTTTGCCTGCAGACTAATGCAGGTAGTCCACACTGCCTCGACATCAGAGTTTTTCTGTCTCTCCTACTCCCAGCCTTATCTCAAACCCAGAACCTCAGCAAGGTCCCATTCTGAGTAGCTGTTCTCCCTCTGTGCTGAGCATCCCTAAAACCTGAGTGTAATAGCATCCCTGCTAATTATATCGCTGCAGATTTATTTCATGGTAATATTATAGCTGGCCTCAGGCATCACCACTATCATTGGAAAACATCGAACGATCACAGCTTCTTAGCTGCCTCCATTAAACCTGGGAGAAGCGTCTGGGCCCCTTTGTAAGTTTGTCTTTTGATGAGAGCCAAGGATTGATGAGCTGGTGGATGCGAGGTTTGCAGAACGTGCCCTGGAGGGAAGCTTCCCTCGTCACGGCAGCCATAAGGTGCAGATGGCGGGATCGCGAGCGGAATGCAGACGCAGCCTGGGACGCGGGAGCAGGGCAGGAGCGTCACCTTCATCTCATCCAGGCAGACCTTGCCCCCTCCATGGCAGCACCACCCTGTGCCGAGGGCTGCACAGGACTCCGTGCGGGATGGCTCCGTGCTCCAAACCAGTGCTGCTGGCAGCTTGGTTGGAGCTGCTCCCAGGGAAGGGGGCGTTTCAAGCAAGCAAGTGGTCTTGTGATGCTTTCTGCTGACAGTCTTGGAGCTAGGGCAGAAGGAAAGGCACAAATACCAGTGCCACTTTTCAACCAAAAAAAAAAGGAGAAAAATAATTCAAAAGTTTTCTCTATGTTTTCCTTGCTAGAAATAAAATCAATCCTGTGACCAGTGTGCTGGGTACCGAGGCCTTCTGCCACAAGCATAGCTGAAGGTCAGTGCTGTGTCCCCAAGGGTGTTCTGTTCTTGGGAGCCAAGCCTGTGGCTGCTTGGTGCTCCAGGCTGTGTCCCTTATGGAACACAGCCATGGGATGGCTGGAGGTCTGTAGGAGCAAGTATTTGGTGCTGAAGACCTGGTATCCACACTCTGGGTTTTGGAGGGTATAAGAGAGTATTTCAGCATACATCCCAGTACTGCACAGATTTGCTGTGAAAGAGTGTTTGCCTGCACCTGAAGCCTGGCTTGCAGGGATGGGGTGAGCATCATCCCCAGTCAGTGTGTTGGTCTTCCCTATGGATGCCTGTGGTCCCCAAACAGCACATTATCACAGATCTGAGATCTACCTCATGTGGAAAACACAAGGAAGTAACTTATAGGTCTTGAAAGGGATTTGGGTAAAAGTAGATCAGTTGTTATTGATTTTACTCTGTCTGGCCATGAAGTCCTTTTTGGTTATGGTTCTCCACAGCACAGCAGTGAGTGGGCCAAAAACTTAACTGAAATGGGGTCAATAAATTACATGCAGACAAAAGGCACTTACACTCAGACTGCATCAAGTCTCCTGGTAATTTCAGCTAAACAGGCAGAGCAGAAATATGCTGATAATTATTTAAATTAGACTCCGAGCATTGAATTTTTTTCTTCAAGTAACAGCACTTCAGCACTTGTCCAGATGAGTGCTAATTTACCCAAATGGAAAGGTTTATTAAACATGCCAGCCAGTGCTTTAGTAATATTTAGGACAGCAATTTTGCTTTATTATATCTCTTAACAAAGAGGACACAGGCTTCTTGATCCAGCACCGGAGCAGTCGGGATGTTGGGGAAGATCCACGTCAGCTCTGCCTGGTCTCATATCAGGGTACATTATTTCTGCTTCTTTGCCAAGTGCAAACCTGGGACTTGATTTGAAAAAAACTTCACTGACTTGGCCAGTGTGAAGGGCACTCAAAATCTGGACATCTTCTGGGTGCAGGAGTCACAGCTATGACTTGGAAACATTGAAGGATGAAATTGAGTTTGCTTCAGTGAAATGGGCCCCGAGCCAGGCACTGAGGAAGATGAACCTGAGCTCTTCCTGCTGCCCCTTGCTTGCTCTAGGACACACTTTACAACTGTGTTGTTTTGGGGAGAAATTTGGGTGCATGAAGATGATCCCACCCATCATTTACATCCCTCAATGCTCTGTCACGCCCAGCCTCCTGGTCTTGTTGTCATCGTGTTATTGCCAGGGCTATCTTTCAGATTAATGCCGGCTTTGCTGTTTCCCTCAGGACTCTAAATTTCTTTGGTTTATATATTTGAGAAAATGCTTCACAAATCCCACCGGACTGAGGTTCTGCTAAAACATCCTGTAGAAGTCTTCTGCTGCTTTTTGTTTGTGGGTGCAGGTGTTCGGTTCTGTGGCTTCTCCCAGGACGCAGGTGGGAAATTAAGACTACTTGCACAAATTAGAGATAATGCAGAAGTGTCTTAATCTGAGAATCTCCTCACAAAGGGGATGGTTATGTGTTGTGAATGCTTCTTGCAGATCCATCCAGGGGAATTTGCTTTTAGGCTTTGAAATTCCTCTGGGTTCTTCAGAATAAAGACCACTACCTCCTTTACATGAGCATGCTCACTGAGGACATGCAGATTACAAATACTGTGTAACATACCAAAATCTGAGTTGTGCTCTTAGTAACGTTTTATCTTCCATAAATATCTTCTCCCTCTCTTTCCCTGCACAAGATTGCTATGTTAGCTATCACACTGCAAATCTTGTGAGTGCCTGGAGCTCTGGATGCTTGCAAAAGATTTGGCAAGGGAGAACTTTGTGGAATTCTGGGTTGTATGTTCTTCCAGAGCTTGGATATAGGGTGAAGCCAACAGTGATGGGAACGGGAAGATTTTGCTCCAAATCCAGGTACTTTTTTTTGTCTTTGGTACCATCAGAGTAATGAGAGGAAAGGCTGTGGCTGCTCTTCTATGCAGGTATGGACGGTGGATATCCCACAGGAGAAACAGAGAAGCTGATCGTCTCTAAAGTCAGAGGCTCTCTAATCTCCACAGAGAGCTGGATTCACCCCAGACAGGTCGAATATCTTTGTGTCCTGTTGCACTGGAAGTGTGAAAGAGCTCCCAGGAGGAAACATGCCTTCTCTGCTCCCCAGCATGGGTGGACAGGAGGCCCAGTTCTCTGGGGACCATTGTTGATTCCTTCTCATGCTCCAGAAAGGGCAGAGCACTCTGCTGTCACAGCTCCTGCAAGGTGAACATGAAATTTTCAGAATGGGGAAAATGGATGGAAATAATTTGAAAGGAAACTCTTGCTCTTCATTATTGATGATATGTATTCTTTAGCATTTGGTGTCCACAGGGAAGTGGGCTCTGACACCTTGTTTATGGTGAGCCTCAGTGTGTTGTGGCCCATCAGCCAAGTTCATCCATCCACAGTAACAGGGATGTGGGGAAGCAGCTTAGATGCGTCCTCCGAGCTTACACGCCTTTAAGAAGTGCAGAGAGACAGTCTGGGATTCAGTTTTACTGTTCTAGCACTTTTCTTGCCACCCTGATTGGAAGTGCTTAACCTCCTCTTCATTAATCAGTTTGAATTTTATCTAAAATTCATCCTCGATGAAGGCGAATTAGAGTCTGCTGCTCCAATCTTGGGCTGAAAATGATGGCAGGGTGTGCAGGGTTTAGCAGGTGAGTGCATTGCAGCTTGGATCACGGTGACACTGTATTTTTGGTGGTTCTGTACTGACAAGGCTGGAGGTCTCAGCCATGTCCTGTGTGCTCAGTTCCCAGCAGGCCCTATAGGCAGGACATGAACGTGACATTGTGAATCCCAGTGACACAGGGCTGGGCTGCCACCACCCAGAGCAGCAAGACGAGTCAGTCACCAGGTCACTGAGGTTGGCAGGGACCTTTGCAGATCATCCATGTGAACCCCTGGCCAAAGCAGGCTGAGCTGGAGCAGCCTGTCCAGGAACTCAGTTGTTCCTGGGGAGATTCTGTGATTGTCCTAATTTTGCAGATGGACAGGGTAAGCCCTGGGCAGCGACTTGGCTGAGATATCTGGAAGGTGGGTGCAGGTGGTGAGGGTGAGAAGGTGAAGAAGGCCTTGGGGGCTGCAAGGCACATATGTGTGCTTACTCATCTTTTCAAGAGCTCCTGGCTGCAGTGGTGCTGTCTTTCTATTAAGGAAATTTTTTTTCAGGAATCAAAGCCACTAAGGTCTATTAGACTTGAAGAGCTTTAAGAACAGAACATAAATGCATCAGAGGGATTTGTCTTCTTCTCTGGCCAGCTCCCTTACTGTTGGATGTTTATGTACAGGAATGAGTGGAAAACAAGGAATGGAAGGGAAGAGAGGCAGTGAATTCTGGAATTCTGTGTGCAGAGTCCTTGGCCTTCTGGTCACCTGTGGAAGTCATCTGAGATTCTTTGTGACAAGGACTCTTGGGAAGTTGTCTTCCTCTAGTGCTCTGCTGAAGGTCAGCCTATGGAGGACAGTTACACCATCCCCGTCAGGATTACCTGGTCCATCCTGACTTGCCTACACAGCATCTTACAGCTCCTGCCACAGGGTTCCCTGAAAAAATTAGGCTATGTTTGTCTGAGCCACATCCTCGTGCCTGCGTGTGGAATGAGCATCCCACTGGGGCAGCTCTGTTCTCGCCAGCCAGGGAGCATCATAAATGTCTGATTAATCTTTCGTGGCAGGATCTCATCCGTACCCTTTCCTTGGGAACAGGTAGTGACTGCAAGGCGCTCTTGAACTCCTGTCCCAAACCTGCAGGCCTTCTCCCGGCTCAGAGTCCCTCCTGATGGCGGTGGCCGGGAGCTGGGGCTGATTGGCTGCGGTGCTGCGGGAAGCTGCGGGCTGATTTCCCTAATCCCCAGCGCCGAGTCAAAGCGCACAAGTGCCGGCTCTCATCATGCCGCAGCTGCGATTTACATGGGGAGAAAAAGAGGGGAGCGTGGCCGGGAGAGGGAGACGGCTTCCACTCCTACTTGGGGTGCAAAAGGAATTCTAATCTCACATTCTGCTTTATTTTCTGTTTATTTTTCCCCTCTCTCCCTAGTGAAGGCAGATAGCATAAGAATTAACCTCCAGGTGATGCCTCCTCCAGCCACCTAGAAACAGAGACTAGACAAGAGTAAGGGAATAAAGACAGGTATTTATTTGAAGGGCCTTCAAGGTACACCCTGGGGGAGCCAGAGGCTGCTTCCAAAATTGGACCCCAAGATGGACGACAGGTCACGAGTTCTTCACACTTTTATAGGTTTGGACCATTTGCATATCAGGGTTAATTCTCCAATTAAAGCCCCAGTTTTAGCGATGTAACGCCCCTCAGCTTGCCCCCCTTAGAATCTTTAGTTTACACATTTTGGGCCTAAAAACAGCCTGGTTGTCCTTGAAGGCAAAGCCCGGAGAGGCTTTGTTATGTCTACCTAGTACAAGAGAGTAGGAATTGCAGGCTACAAGGAACTTCAGAGTTACACTCTAAGCAGTACAGGATTTAAAAATACAAAAGTTAAAACCTAAGGCATCACAGGGACTTCCTAGCAAGAAAACAAACATCATTCACAGGCTCTTAAGAACAAGAATTTCCTTGGCAGGAACATACCTGGAGAACCCTTTCTCTGTTAGGATATAGACATTTTGTAGAATGTTCCGAGTGTCCTGGCTCCAAAATGTCTCTGCTGTGGATCTGAAAGGCTTTTATAGCCCAAATCTGACTCCCTCTTGCAAAGTACTTCGCTGTGCTTCTTGTGGGGGTTTCAGGACCTGGTATGTGAATCTGTTCTTTAAATGTTGCTCAGTTGACCAGTGTCACAGCTTTTCCAGCATCTCACGGAAAAGAGGAACATGGTGAAAACCAAAATAAACCAAATTTTGCTGCACTTCTTGAAACATCTTGTGAACTGGGAGTTTGTCCCTGCATCCTTTCCTCCTGCTTTCAGCTTTCTTCTGTGACTGATGACTGGGATGAGAGCAACTAGATGTCATGGAGCAGCAGCTCTGCAGGCAAAGCCTTCCGGCAGTCTGGACCCAAACCTCCTTTGCACTGCTGCTGCTCTGGTCTAGCTGCTTAGCAAATGCGTTCATGCTTGAGGGTTGCCTCATTATGAGGAGGAAGTAATGATGGAGCCAGTGATGCCCTCCTCCCTTCTGAGATCGCACGCCAGGGCTGGTTTTGCTGATACAGCATCTTTGCTCACACTTGCATGAAATCCCTGCAAGAACAGTGCTCTGAAAACTGTTCTTAAAATCCTGGGCAATATAGCAGGATTCTGGCCTAACTTCCTGCACGAAGCAGGGTTGGTTAAATGTGTTGGTCAGGGCCTTGTCTGTTGGGTTCATCTCCAGGGGTGAAGCTCCTTCACTCAGGATCTCTGTCTGCTCTTATGTCTAGGGACTTTCCTTTGGGTGATCTCTTGCTTGGTGCCTCGTTGTTCTTTGGCTCCTTTATCCCATTAAACACATGGGTTTGAATCAATAACCAGCACAACCCTCTGCCCACAGATTTCCGTTTCTGGCATGCCTTGCATACAGAGCCTGTGGTTTAGGTGATGTCCCATCTCACTGCAGTGTTCCTGCTCTAAAGAGATGACTTCTTGGCCTCCTTTCATTTATGGAAGGAAATATTATGCAAATAGCTACGCATGCAGCTTATGGCTATGGATTGCAGCAGGGAGCTGGCTGTCACCAAGCAGAGGACACTCCTCCCTAGTGCTGACACTATGAAGAGACCCTCCTGCATGCTCTGGTGCTGGTTTGTCATCAGGGGAGATGGTGTGACTGTCCTTGAGCACTCCCACTGCCCAGTGCTGGGTGGTGGAACATTGCACAGGTTGAACAGATGAGTAGTGGAGACTCCATCCTTGTTGGCTGGACTCAAGTGGACACAGGCCAGTGCCAGTACTCAGTGGCCCCATCTGAATGGGGACCAGGACTTGGACATGTGATGTTCCTTTTGTCTGTGAGAGCTAAAGCAGGCTCAGAACTGAGGAAGGAGGTTGGTGGTGGTGCAGGAGTGGTAGAAGACAAGCTGTGGGCAGTATGTAGGACACCTGCTCCTGACTTCCAGCCAAGCCAGGCTGGAGGAGGGAGTCTTACAGATGACTTTGTTGAAATCATCAGGAGAACAGCGTGTCTCCCATTTATTTTGTAGGTCTTGTGCAGGTTTCATGTGCCAGAGCTAAAATAATATGTGATTTGTTAAACTGGCTTTTTGCACAGTTGTAGGAAACAGCCCAGCCATTCAGCCAGAGCAGCAGCGAGCACCGATCAGCACTGGCAGGGTGGGCTGTGCCCACTGCTGCCAAGAGGCTTTTTCCAAGGAGCCTGGTGGAAACAAAGGAGTCAAAGTGGTAAAACCACCCCATGCTGGACCTCACTCGCAGAGCAGCCAAACAGGGAGGGCAGGGAAACTAAACAGGAGCAAAACTGATGACAGCATGTGTAGGGCAACGTGTTAGAGAAGTGAAAGAATCAATCTGGCTGATTTTTCCAGTAAATTCAACAGATTTAGGTCGTAGGAGTCACACCAGTGTGGGATTCACCTGGCCTTTCAGGTGAGGCATCAGAGTATTTTCCCCAGTGGACTGTGGCAGGGTGTGTGCTCTCCAGGCATGGTGGTTTGTTTAAGATTTCCTTTAGTGCTTTGCTAAATCCAGAGCTTCTGCTGCAGTGAAGAAAGGACTAAAAAAATGGAAAAAATAAAAGCGATTGTAAAATTGCAGAATTTGGAATATACCAGGAACAGCCACGGTGAAGAGGAATTTTTCTATTCCTTAAAAGGTTTCCTGTGCACATTCAGTCTGTAGCTGAAGTGGGCTTTTTGCTGTCTTTCCTTATTGTAATCTCCTAATTGGTTTTCTACATTCACTCCTCAATTGCTGGAAGCATTAAAGTGTGGTGCGTCCTATTAGATACCCTTTTCCATCTACATTACCTACTTAAGCAAATTTCAAATTAAGATCTTCTTTTTTCCTACAGCTTCAGCTTTCTGAAGCACCAAGTAAGTTGTGTGTTAGGAATGCTGGTCTTGCAGGCAGTGGGTTCCCCACCTCCCTCTCTTCCTGGGAAAGTCATGGAGAAGCAATAGCTCATCACAAGAACACATCTCTCTCTGATTTGGTCTTTTGAACACAATTTTGTGTTGTGGTTTTGTTGTTATAAAGGGAGGATGAATGATTCATTGCTGTCTCACAGCAGAGGGGTCAGTGGGTTGCCCGCAGCCATATCTTATTATCATCTGGAATTTAGTGTGCTGAGAGTTTGCTAACCATCTGTAACACACACGGCTCATTTCCACAGCGTGCTTGTAACCTCTGCTAATTATTTATAAAGGGTTAATTAAGAGGATTCTGCTCTAAACAGTGACCCAGTGTTCTTTGTTTCTGGTCTTTCAGTTAAAGTAACAGCACTCCTACTGAAAACAACAGTAATTTATCCTTGAGAACGAGGTTTTGAGGTACTGTATCAAAGCGCTACAAAAAACTGAATGTGGCGTCTACCTCCTTCCTCTGATCACTGATTTTGTAATTTTATAAAAGAAAGCAATCAAGTTTGTCTCATTATATTGGTGCTCATTGTTCAATTCTATTATCCTTTTAGGCTTTTCTCTTAATGTTTGTTCCACTATTTCAGTAAGGCTTGAAATTAGTCTAATTCCCCAGATCACACTTTTTCCAGTTTTAAAATGTAGATGAAACAGATTAAGATTATTGAGTTCTGAAAATCAAAGAGACAATAAGGTAGAACCATTAATGTGCTGTTTGCCTGTTAAAATAGTCTGTTTGCTGGTCCTGTCAGCCCCTGTGCTGAAAGCAGAAGCAGAGGGCACCCGGTGTAATTAAAAGGCAACAGGTCTGCTGCAAGTTAAATGCTTTTTAATACAGCTCGTAGCTCGCTGATAGAACTTGTTGCCCAAAGATGCTGTCAGAGCAAGAAATTTAGCAAGACAGAAGAACGAGGGGGAGCTTGTTGTGAATCCGAGCAGTAGCTCTGAGTCTGCAGTGGCTGTGATAATCCTTGCTTGGCAGTGCTGCCACTGAGACTCTGGGTTTGTTTGAGTGATGGAAGCTTTCAAGATCAATGTGAGTATCTGCAAATTGAGCTGAGGAGAAGATAAATGACCAAGGCTGTTCTTTTTTCCTTTGGGAAGATTTAAGGCAATTAGTGAAGCCAGGAATATTTTTTTTCTCTTCTTGCAGACGTATTCTGTAAGATATGTAGTTGCAGTTTCCAGCTGAGGAGGGTTGGGTCTTTCTCCAGACCATTTTCAGAGTGTGAAAGTTGGTGGGACTCCAGACCACTTTCACTAGAGCAGTCTCTTTTCCTGTGCTTTTCCTGAAAGATGCATTAAACTTTTCCATCAATGCTTTACAAACCCACCACAGGCTGAGACCACTTGGCAGTGACTCTCTAGAGAGCCACCCAAGCATCTCCTGCTTTAATGAGCCCTAAACTGCTTTGTGTCTATGAGGTACGAATGATAGGGAGGAGGAGTGTATTTTATTACACCTGCCTTAGTGACTGAGCCAGACAGCTACCCTGTCTTTTCAACTCCATCAACTGGTGGATAAAAATACATATTTTTGAACTAAAGTGGAAAGGTGAAAAGGAGAGGTGAGAATAAGCCTGTTACTCTAATGAGAATTTTGCCATAAGAGAGAGTGTGTGTGTGCATCTTCAGTGCTTCTTCTCTCCTTCCCCTTTGTTATTACTTTCTAAGCCTTTTTTAAAAATGAAGGAATTTCTTAAGCAGGCAGTAGTTTTTCATGCCTTTTACCCATTCTTTCTATTAAAAGATCTTGACCCCTTCATTTCCATCTTTCAGGATAAAAGTAGTAAGTTATGCCAATTTAGTAGTCAGTGTGTGGAAATCAGTGTCTATGAAATGCATATTTTATTTGATTGCCTGCATTTAAGCCTGATTGTGATGTTTGGGTGATTTGAACATAAAGTGGTATGAGAAGTATAATAATCTGTTATCAGAGGCAGACAGAGAAAGGGAAACAACTCTTTAGATTTTGGTAGAACCCAGAGAGTTTTAACATCATCTTTTCAAGCAATGGCCTTTTGGAAATGTCTTAGAGCTGAGAGCCCTGGTGCTGTTTAGCACTGAAGCTCGAGATCTCTGAAAGGGTGAGGCTTTAATGCCTCATGTTTTTTACATTTTGGTAAATCCACCCCAGAAGTCAGTAAAGTTGCACCTTTCACTTGCATGCTACTGGATTCCACCAATCTTCACTACTCCTAACAATCTTACATTTCTGTTGGATGTAACGGAGATAGAAACAGGCCTTTTGCCAACCTCCAAAACACGTGGGGTAATCTGCAAGCCCAGCACCTGAGCAGTGTGTCCCAGAGACCTTGCCTTTGGCCTTTGCCAGGACAGATTTCTTGATCCATTTCCCTCTGATAAAAGCAGGCAGCATGGTCTGGTCACGGTCAGGCGGGGTGGAAACACAGCTTCTGCCTTGGACTGTCTCCGAGTCAGTGTCCACACTTCCCCTGTGCCCTCCACGAGGTTTTCCACTGTAGACAATTTCTGCACCCTACAATGATGCCTTGGCTCCTAGCCCAGCAGTCAGTGGCCACAAAATCTAGAAGTCAAATGAAATAACTTATTTATCCTCTAGGTTACAAAACTGTTGGATTGATACTCATCAGGGGGAGATGAGAGCACCTCATTATCCCCTCCACTGCAATCCCATGGTGGTACAGGGAAGCCCCGTGTGATTGCTCCATGCTTCACTGCCTGTGGCATGGATGGAGCTTCCAGCTTTCCCAGGCATTTCATCGGAGCTGCGTTTGGTCAGAAAGGTGAAAATGCAGGGATTGTTTTTAAATCCCTGACTCACATCCCTGAAAGCAGGGAGTGGATTTGTCGTTTCTCCTCCATAGTACTGAGGCTGTTGCATGTAGAGTCCCATCTGGATGTGGGTCCCCCAGTGTGCAGGCACTATGGGAGAAGGAAGGGATGAAGTGGGAGCTGTAGTTCCCCGTCTTCCCTCTGCCTCTGTGTGGCAGCTGGTGATTAAATTGTCAGTTTAATGCATCCATCCATTTAACTCAAAAAACGTCAAGAGAGAAGGAAAGTGAGGGCAGATGCCTTCCCTGCAGTGGAACATTTGCCTTGCGGAATTCCAGCTTTACTGTTTCCCAGTTAAGGCCCGGTAAAGTCCCCAGTGGATGGGAGTCACAGGCTTTCAGTTGTCTGATAAGGCTGAAAGGTCTTTGGGTTGGGAACTCTCTCCTAAGCACACACACACGTGTGTGTGTATGTATTTGGATGTGCATGGACACTGCTGGGCACAGCAGGACTCTTTCCTGGGGACCTCTGGGACTGCCACAGCACAAACCCACTGCAGTGTTAATAGAATGAATGTGGTTTCCTTGTCTCCAGGCAGCCATGCCTGGAGGTTTCCTTGTCCTTTAAGAAAAAATGGTTGTTGCAGTTTTAGGGCTGTGCTTTCAATCTCTTAAGTAAATTACCAAGGAAAATGGTTGCTGCTCTTTTTTTTTTTTCCTTGTACTCTACTAGTTCTGTTTAGGGCAGTTGTGCTGGATTTTCTTCCTTTTATTCTCTTGTTTTTCAGCATGTCTGCCTTTTTCCTTTCTCTTTGTATTGAGATTTGTCCTTTCTTTTATAGAAATTAAAATGCCACATCCCCGCTGATCTGAGACTGAAGCAAAACTGAGACTACAGAATAGCTTGTTTCTAATTGCGATTTGAAAAATATCCCTCAATAATGCTTTCAGTATTATTTTGCGTGGGAATATTTTGATTACATTTCTTATGGCAAGCCCACATTCCAGCATGGCAGCGTTAAGAGGACAAATGAGAGAAGTATTTCCACCACGAGGTGTCTATCCTGAAGAGCAGGTGGCTCGGGGTGGAAGCTGTGTTGCATATGCACACACATGGCTGCGTGGTGTGTGAGGCACGTGGTGATGGAAAATATTGTCGTGTTTGCTTACCCACAGGGCTTTTTTCCTTTGGGCCACGTAAACTTTAGCTCTGCTCAGCTCCAGCCCTTTGGGTATTCCCTGAGCACCAGGCACATCCACTGCCTTTGTGCCGTTTGCAGTGAGAGTGGCCTGGAAGATGGGCCCAAGGCTCTCAAAGTCGGGCTGTGGTTCTGCAAAAGACAACTGAGAAAAGCCAGACTTGTGTTATTAAGTTAAACTCCCAGCCTGGAACAAAAGCTCAGCTGGAAAACTGGTAGGAATCTATAAGTAAAAACAACCCACCAGCTGGAAAATGCGACTGCGGTGCGAGTGTCCAGCATGGGCGGGCAGGAGGGGAGAACTGCCAGCAGGAATATTCTGGGAGTATTCATGAGTTAAACACGCTTTGTAATGTCAAAATACAGACGGGTGTGGAAAGGCTGAGCAGCTAACGGGGCGAGCTCAGTGGTCCTAAATCTGCAGTTGGGCTATAAACAAGCGAAGGCCGATGTCCGTGGGCAGCTTGACTTGGGAGTGCCTGGTGTCTGCGCATGGCTGAGCTCGGCAGTTAAGTGTCATCGTGCAGCTGGCTCTGGGAGCAAGGAGCCGGTCAGTGACAGACAGCTAATACTAAAGCAGCTCTGCCATTTGGGCAGGGTTCAGATGGATAGCAACCCATGAAAAGAGCTAAATTTGGGGATGGAAAAGAGCATCTGGATGCTTAATGCCATCAGGTGCTCTGCGAAGGACAGACGGAAATGGAGACTGGTGAGGAGAAGTCCGCTTCGGTCTGGGTGCAAGACGTGGCATCCCAGCATGGTGATTGATGCAAGGGATGACAGGAAGCTGCCACACTGCCCAAGGTCACCCATGTCCCTTTCTGCTCTGTACAATGGGAGAGCCCAAAAGCTTGTAAGCTTTGACAGCTCCCTTGGCTGCTTGTTCCTCTTTTTCCTGAACATTCAAGTCCAGTGTCCCACACTGGACATGAGGGAGCTAATTTGTGTGTGAATGCAGAATAACTGGCAGAGCTGAGACCAGAACCTCAATGCCTGGAGTGGAGACCTGGAGTCTCCAGGGCAGCTGGACCAGAATGACAGGCTTGTGTCCCATGTCCGAAACCAGCCCCTCTGGAGCCTGCAGCTCAATATGGCATTCATCAGCACTGCCTTCCTGCTTCTAAACCAAGCACTTATCCCTGCCTGGCCTCCTCTGCCCCCCTGTCCAGGCTCTGCTTCCTCCAGGAGGCTGGAGGCTGAGCAGTGCTGGAAGGGTCTCCCGTACCTTCTTTGTAAAAAATTGTACTTGCACACATGGATTGCATTCTCTTATGGAAGGAAGTGTCCTTAGCAATAACTGTCTCTTTTACGACTTCTGACTGCTCCAGTGCTGTGTCCCTCTGGGGTGCACAGTGTCAGCTCTTAGTTCCTCCCTCCGTTGACTTGCTTCCTGCGCTGGGTTAGAAAGCAAAGGGATGGAGTTTCCTGGACAGTGTGAATGCCATGGGGCAGGGAGCACTAGTGCCAGCACTACCTCTGTGGGTGCAGGGCTCAAGACCCCCACCTGTCCTTGGAGCTAGGCCTGGCTCTCCTCCAGTCTCCCCAGCATCCTGTGGCAGGAAGGCAGGAGGCAGCACAGGCAAGTCAGTTAAACATTTGCTCAGCTGGGCAGTGGAGAGTGAGTGAATCCACGGTTTTTGTCTCCTTTTTTTGCCTAAAGATCAAATTTACATCGAATAAATTTGTGTTCCACACAGTAAAAACAAATGTAACTGCCTGAGTGCGTGCGAGGGGCATTGCCTGCTAACTAGGGCACTCAGAAGAGCTCTCGCTCCTGTCTGGAGGCAGCCGATTACTCTCAAGATTTGTTCTTTTTAGAGCAAACCTTTGCAGGGAGCAGGGGAGGAGGTGGCTGCTGCAGGGAGAGGGATGGGGGCAGCGGCAGCTGCTGTTGGAGCCCTCAGCTGGCTGTGGGGAGGCAGAGCCAGGGCTGGGCTGCCCAGGAGCCCTCCCTTGCTGTATCGGGGAGGGCCGGAAGTCAGGAACCCTCAAAATGTAGTGATTTGTAGAGCAAATGGCTGAAATCTGCTGGAGCTGCCGGAGTTTGGGAACTGCTGAGCATCATCAGCTTCTCCTTGAAATGCGGCCTGTGGGGCTTTTCTGTCTGACCTGAAGGCATTTGAGAAGAACTGCAGGAGGATGCTGCAAGAAAAAGGGGTGTCTCAGCCATGAGGAGGAAGGGGGCTAGGATGCAAAGCCAAGGCCAGCCTCATCTTGAGGCTCTCCCCAGATCTTTAGCTCTGCCCTACTTTGTCACTCTGCAGCCTCTTCTCTCCCAGCAGTTCATGCGTTTGCAGCTTTCTCTCTCAAAACATCCTGCCGCCTTCAAGCATGAAAACTCTTCCTGAGGAGTGCAAAGCCACTGTGCCCTTGTCAGTCAGGTCTGCCTGGAGTGTTCAGATGGAGAAGGGATGGCTCTTACCTCTCCCCCAGCCCTGTGCATGTGTGTGCTCAGTGTTTCCCTGCAGGCAGGCATCCCCCAGTATTGCCCCACTCCAAACGTGGGTTTTCCTTGTGCTGAGTCTGTCTCCCTGCCCACACAGCACCTGACACGCTGGAGCTGAATCAGAGCACTGCAAATCCTCGCCAGAGAGCTGGGCAAGCTTTAGCAGCCTTCTGCTGGGCATGGCCGGACCGGGAGCTGTATCTGTGGGGCCACACTGGTGCCCTGTGCTGCGTGTCTTGAGTGCACAGGGGTTGGTCACGGGGCCAGGGCCTTTCCATGGCTGCTTGGAAGACTTTTCTTCCCCTTGTGTGGTGCCTGCCTCAAGCAGAGCCCTGGGCAGTGCTGGTTGTGCAGCCAGGGAGGAGGTGACTGGGCTGACTGGGCTTTTCATATGCTGAGCACAGCTGCAGCTGGTCAGTCATCCTAGGCGCTTTGTCACCCCTGTCTGGCCTCAGCCAGGAGCCAGTGATGAGTGGCAGACACTCATCATTTACCCTCACTCACCTTGCAGAGAAGTTCCTTGTCTGTGTGCCCCAAGGCTGTGGGTCTGCAAACAGTTAAACCCACCGGTACTTCCCAGTAAGCTCTAGGTACTGGGCAGCTGCTCTGAGCTCTTCTCACACTGCCTGCCCTTCCCTGAGCCGACCCAACTCACCAACCACACAGAGATGCCCCTTGATTTGTTTTGCTTGGATGATTTTCTTCCAGCCAAGCATCATCTATCAGAGGAGATGGCTCATGGAGGAGGCCAGGAGAAACAGGGGAAGAGAGCAGAACCATCCCTCCTCTGCTTTAAGCAATCCTTTGTTCATGGCCAGCTGAGGAGTGACAAAGAGAATTTCACTGCTTATTAAAACACAGAGTCAGTCAGTGATGAACCAAGGGAATGGCATCTGCTCCAACAAATGTATTTTTGCATCTCCAATAAAGTGAAAGTGTGCTGCCTATAATGTAGGGCCCTTGGGTCTCATCTACTAGATTGAGATTGTCCTGGTCAGGGGTGCCTTGTAGCAGACCCCCAATAAATGTCACACAGGCTTCTGAGCAGTTAGTGACTGTGCATCTGGTCCAGGCATGATGTCTAGAGACCTCCCCCTTTTGGTGACAGTGGTTGTGATAAGGAGTGAGCTCTTCAGCTGCATCAATCTTATTCCGGTGCTGTGTCTGGCCATGGAGCGTGGAAAGCGATGTGACGTGTGCCGCAGGGCTTGTTTTATTTTCTGCTTCCTCGCTGTTGCTTTCACGCCTGTTTTGCACAACCTCTGGCTGCTGAAAAGATGCCAGTTACTCCCCTGGACCTCCCTGTTGGGCCCTGGGGCCAGGGCATTGCAGCTCTGGGAAGCAGGTCTGAGAGTGGAAGTTACATCCTGGTGAGTGCTCCCTGTATCCCAAAGGTGAAATGAGTGACTGCACATGTTCCCGATACATGTTCTGCACTGCACATGCTGGTTTGCAGGGGCAGGTCCCAACCCCAGGGCAGCTTGCAAAGGGAAAACCTTCCTGAGTTCGTACCTGCTTAGCAGTAAGGGATGTGGGTCGCAGCCCCTCTTCCCCAGTCACTACACAATGATTTCTCATGTCTGTGATGTGCTGTTCCATGGATAACACCCATGTTCCAGTTCAGTGAGTTGTTTGTTGGATTGATGGATTGTATGACAGAGGCTGGGAGCTCCTTTGAACCTGAGAATGCTGCAGAAGCCCCTCTGTTGCTGACCACTGAGAGAGGGGAAGCCGTTCACGTGCCAACGGTGGCAGTTTTACAGGCCTGTCTGTGGTTTGAGAATCAGCACATCACCCAGAGCTGGTGGAGGTCAAATCACAGAATCACAATATTCTGAGTTGCAAGGGACCCACAAGAATCATCGAGTCCAACTCTTAAGTGAATGACCCATACTGGGACTGAACCTACAACATCAGCATTATCAGCACCGTGCTCCAACCAACTGAGCTAATTGTGGCTGGAAGAATAACAGAGGGATGGAGGATAACCTCATTAAATGGGGACTGCCTGGCCCCCAGACACAGCACTGTGCTGTCGAGCCATGGCTTGGGTTCTGCCTCTGCTTCTGCCTCTTGGGCAAACTCAGGCTTATTTCTATATATATAAAGGGGACCCGTAGGATAAAGCTCTGCCCTGTCCTCTACTGTGAGGATAAATTCATAAGTGACTGTGAAAATTTCCATCCCTGCTGCGAAGGGCCATGGAAATACCTGGAAAGAACAATAAATTTCCAAGCTGTGAGCATTGCTTAACCTAAGCTGCTTTCCATGGTCTCTGCACTGCAACACTGTGGTTTCAGAATCACTCTACCATTTGTCCTTCAAAGAGCACAGCAAGGAAAAGAGTTTCTTTCCCAATTCCAGCATTTATTCTGCTGGTGCCAGTCTGCTCCTCTCGTTTTAGACAGTGTTTCTGTGCTCCATCTATCAGACCTCTGGGTGCCCTGGAATCAATCAGGAATTCCAGCCTTGTGCCTACTAATTGCACGGCCATTTGGTGGCTGGGAGCTCTTCCAGCTGATGGATGGTGTGTGTGGAGGTTTTACTCCATCTGAATGACACCCCGCAAGCAGCTCAGTGTTGTGTGTTCACCCAGTCTGAGGGCGAGGGTCAGCACTGCAGGACAAGCCATGCTGGGTGTGCACAGTGGTGTGACCTCACCACTACTAGGGGGCACTTAGGCTGTCACCATGGGAGCTCTGGCTGATGAAGGGGTGCTGGCTTGGCTGGAGCACTGCACAGACTTGTGTGTGATGCTGATGTCCGAGGACAGACCCTGCAGGCGCTTGATGGGCTCGGCAAGGTATACGGAGTTAGTGTTCCACTCTGAAATGAAGGCTGTGAGGAGCAGGAACGATCTGACAAATCTAGCTTAACCCATCGACAAGAAGCTGACCATGGTGGCAGCAAAGCAACATGCAGCTGGGTCCATCTCCAGCCTCGTAGAAGCTAAGGTCAGTGGCTGGACTCAAAATAGCTCCAAGGTCTGTGTGGCCTCCACGACTGCCCACAGCTGCCCGGAGTGGTGTCCTGATAGCTCGGCACGCCTGGCTGATGGTGCTTGTCCCTTGGAGAAACCTTCCTGCATCTGTAAACAAATTTGGACCTGAAGGTAGAACATGCCAAAGTGACAGGTTTACCTTTCTGAGGCACTTTCATTTTGCAGGTTTGACTTGACATGTCAGGCAGCTCCTCGGATTGTAACCCAAAAGAGTATTATAGGAGATGCTGTACTCCGGGTGACATTTTTAATCTTTCATCTCTTCCAGCTAATGCGTTTCGCTGATCAGTTTGCCAGGCAGAGCGGCCTTGCTGGCGATGCCAGGTCTGAGTTCCTCCCGTCTGCCTCTCATTCCGCACGCGCTGCCACGCGGCTTAACAATTGTGTTTTTCATGAATAATTTGTTCTCTCCACGTCAGGCAATCTTTGTCACTCTGCAGCCGCCAGCTTTGCAGAGGGAAGCAGCCGACTGAAGGGAACAGCCGGCAAACGCCAGTCCTGGCCGAGCCTGCCCTGTGCCTTCCTGCAGTCCAAACAGGCCTTAAGTGATTTCTCCTTCAAAGCAGCGTCCTTTGCTGCCTGCATGCACACTGTGTGCATCTCCCTTTCGGTTCTGCTGTCTCCAGGAGCATCGTTTCAGTGTTAACTGGTGAGGACGATGTTGTGCCCTGCCCCAGGAGAGTGCCTGGCATCTCCTTTTGCTCCTCACTTGTGAGGGTGCATTGGAGGGCAGCGGGGACTGAAACAGCCCTCGTCCCTGTTGTGTTCACCTGGCAGTTTGCTCTCCAGTTATCCCCCAGGTCCCAGGGTTGACATCAATTCACTTTTAAGAACAGCACCCACCCTGACACTCCTGAGGTGGGCATTTTGCAGGGGGTGCTCAGCTGGGGCTCTCACCAATGCAGCTTTCCTTGGCAAAATTTCTTCCAGCTACAAGTGAATCGCATTGCTGTGGTCCTACCAGCTGCTGCCTGCATGGCTTTCCTGGGATGAGCTGTGTCCTGAGGCAGCCAGAGGAGCTGGTTCAGCCCTCATACTTCAGCAGACCAGATAACAGCTTTGAGGAACTGTATCATTTGCCCTGAAAAATTCTTGTTAGCACCTGCTATTGACAGAACCACCCAGGATTTGGATGTCGAGTTTGCTCCTTGCAATCCTCAGAGCAGCATCCTGGTCACAGCAGAAGCCAGTTCAGATCCCCACGTTTTCCCAGGAAAGCCCCCCTGCCAGAGTAACATAGGAGGCGGGAGATCAGGCAGGGGCTGGCAGGGCTATGGGGGGATGCCCGGAGCCCTGGCCCTTGGGTTATAGGCAATGGGCACAGTGGTATGTCCGAGGGGCATGGTGCTTGCCAAGCCTTTCCTCGGGACACTGGTGCAGGATTATTTTTCCCACTGCATTTTCTGACTTTTTTCTCATCTCGTTCCAATGTTTCATCACAGCTGGCTTTTACAGACATTCTTCCTTCCAGAAATACTGGAATTAGGCTATTAAAGCTACCCCCTTTTAGTATTCCTCTGGAGTGCCAGTGCCTGCAGGCAGGCTCCCTCCATGGGAGCCCTGTCCCAGCACTGCCTGCTTTGCTTCGGTACCTGACCCAAAATCCATGAAAGTCAAGGTGAAGATTTCCTGTGGGCCTTCTGGCCTTTCAGTCAGGCCCTAGATATAATCATGTGTTCACAGGTGGGGAAACTGAGGTCTAGGGTGGCTGAGTCAGGATGTGGATGTGGGAACTTAGTGCCCAGGCTCTGCACATCCCAGGAGCAGGACAGAGGGAAAGCCAGCCCAACTATTAGATGGAAAGAGCCATACTTTTGCAATCAGGAAGACTGAGATCCCCTTCTGCCATATCAGAGCTTTTTAGTGGCTTTGACCCAGGACTTTGGCCAGAAAGCTTTGCCCCCATATTTGTGGTGACCCTTAGATGCTGTGGTTGCACAGCTGGATCAGAAGCTCACAGACAGACCGGCTCTATCGGGTGCTTCTTGGATAACAGCCCGTGGGCTGTCATTTCTCTTGGCTTGTGATACTCGGTGCATGTTTTCAAATACCAACTGGAGTTGTTTGCAAATGCCTAGTAAATCCCAAAATAGCCCCAATTTGCTGAATTTTGTGAATAGCATTCAGCCCACTCCAGTTACAATAGCAGCCTGCCTCCGTGCCTCGCCGGAGCTTTGCGGAGGTACAATAGTGAGAGGGGCGAGGAGTGAGGCTGGGCGAGCAAATGTTATTATTCCAGCTTGCTGCACAAACAAAGGATGCTATTTGTTTTCCTGGCTTCTAGAGCGTTTTATTTGTATCGGCTCCGATTCTTTTGCCGCATTCCTCAGTTTTCTTTTGTGGCTTTCCACTCTTTAGGGACTCATTGTCCCGGTGAAGCGTGATCCCTTTGGGATGGTGCTCCAGAGCTGGAGGACTGGTGCTGGGATGTGGATCACCTCCGATTGTCTCTCCTTTGCGTGTGGGTGGGCTGTGGAGGATGTCTGTCTGCGAGCATCCTTTCTGCTAACCCACAGTGGCATGTCCTCAGTTCTCTGGGCTCCGTGGGAAGTCTGGCAGTTCAGGGGCTGCCTTCTCCTCTCGCCCCAAGCTCCTCTTGCTCCTCTGTTTACATGATGGAAAGTTTATCTGCTGTGGTTTCTTCCCAGAGTCCAGCAATGCGACGCTGATGAGGAGTGACAGGAAGGTCACAGCACAGGGGAGGAGAGGGTGGGGAATGTGCCCTGAGCTCGGCTCTGCCTCTCCAGCCCCTCTCAAGCACAGCCTAGATGGGGCAGTGGGGACATCCTTAGCTGAGCTTGGGGTAGCCCTTCTTGTCCCCGGGATGTGTGCTTCATGTGAGACGCCCTTTACAGCTCTGTAAAGGCCTTTATTTATTCATTGTTTGTGATTTATTTCTCATTCTGCTTCTGGGTCTGTGGGGGTGTGTGATGAGCCTGAGTGAGCTGCTGAGGACAGGCGGGTGCCAATGACTGCAGCTCCTCTCCCCTGATGGGGGATTTCCCTGTCCCATGACCAGACCCAAAGGTCCTGTAGTTTCCTTTCTGTAGCGACTGTTGGGAATGTGGTGAGCTGCAGAGGGAGGTGGGCAGCCCTGCGCTCCTCCCCGAGTGTGCTCTGGCAGAACCAGCGTTGCTTGGTGGGGAAGGGAAGCAGGGCTGTGCACGTGCTGCTCGAGCCATCAGGCTCCGCAGAGCCCAGAGGCTGCCAAGCCACAAACCCCAGCCTGAGCATGGAGATAGGTACAAGTGTGATGGGATAGGTCTTGCTCTGAGGGTCAGGTGGAGGTGGGACCTATCACAAAGCCCCAGGATGCTCAAGCTTTATTTATTTATTATGGGAAGGGAGCGCTGGGTGCTGTGCTCCCTCTCTCCAGCACTGTCTGGAGTCTCAAAAAGAGAGTGGGATTAGAAAGGGTAAAATTCTTTAGAATCTTAAAAATAAGAAGAAAAGCATTGCTGTCTCTTCACATTTGCTGTAGGCTGATGGACTATTGGTCCGCACCAAGCAGTCGCTGCCCGGCGGAGACCTCTGTGAGGCTGGCTGGGGTAATTGCAGGCACGGTGCTCAGCATTCATATCTGAGCTTGGCATCTATATCTAATCTGAAAATAAGTCACTATATATTTCATTAAAGCAGCTGCTGCTGCTTTTATTTGCTTAGTTTGAATGATGCTCTGTTTTGTTGAAAACCAATTTGCTTTAGAAAAATGGTCCGTGTTTGCAGTGCATGGCCCATCCTGCCCCAGCCCTCCCATGGGAGACTCAGGAGTGGGGCTGAGCCAGCAGCCACCCACCCTGCAGGGGATGGGAGAGGAGGAGGTCGCCCCATGGGTGGCATCCTGTCCTGGGACACATACCTGCATGTCCTGGCTGTGCTACAGCACAGAGACCTTGAACAAATCACCTGCAAATGGTTCAGTCCCTCTGTTCCCTGTCTGTAAAGGAGAGATGGAGCAGCAAGTTTGGAGGTCCCCGGGTTGCCATAGGTACCTGTAGGTAGGTGGGCTGACAAGATTTACCTGTAATTTGGCCAAGATGAGGTGAGTGGGCTGGCTTCACCACTTCTCCTGCTGGAAATCTGCCTGAAGTAATTGCCTGTCCTGCCGTGCTCAGCTTCACCCGGTCTCTGTGACTGTAACACGGTCTGAAAACAACAGCAAATGAAACCTGTTAACTTTCCACATATAACCCTGCCCCTCCTCACTGAAGCTGGAAGTTGCAGGAATTGTATTTGAGAGCTTCATGCCACAGCTGTGAGGGGCAGCAATGTACTCCTGTTGTAAAGTAGAACAAGAGATTCTCAAGTCGTTGTTGTCGTGGCCCAGGGGTTGTTGCTTTGCTGAGGAAGCCCCCAGCCCCTGCCCCACAGAGGGAGCAGGGATGGGCCAGGAGGGAACTTCCAGGCAAACCTCTCGTGCTGGTTACGTGTGTCTCTCTTAACATACGGCACTTAGGAAACTTATTTCCAGCACGCTGTTTGCAGTGACAGATTCCTGAACCCCAGCCAGTGCTTTGCTAGAGGAGCTGTCGTGGAAGAGGAAATAATGGGAATCTCGAGCTTTTTATAGCACTACCCATTCTCTCTCAGCTGCCTGCAGGGAGCCTGGTGTCCCCAGCACTGAACACGATGGGAACCACGGCGGGGTGGGTGGCCGGAGGGGGACCTGGCTCCAGGGGAAGGTGTGAGCCAGCATTTCTGCTGGATGGGAGACATGAGGTTGAAGCAGATTGGTCACCCGCTCGTCCAAAACCTGTGTGTGCAAGGATGCTGCCTGTTGGAGGGGGCCTCCCATCCTCATCCTCGCAGATGGAAGCTCCCTGAGTGCTTGCTCTCTGTGTAAGGGAATGAGGTATTGGGGAATTTTAAGAAGCTGGTGGTGATTTTGATGCCTTGGCTGTTTGGCAATTCAACTGGAAATGCTGCAGGCGTGCCTGGTTCTTGGACTGGAGCTCTGCTGGGCACATGAATCCAGGTAGTGACTTGCTCAGTTGCCTAAAAGTCGCTAGAAAAATCTCAACTCAAATGAGCAACAGAGACTAAAAATATTTCTTTTTTTATTTAAAGGCTTTAGGACTCTTCCAGCTGGCTGTGAACTACGTAACCAGGAAAGGAAGAGAAATCCTCCTTTTCTGTCCCAAAATGAGTCTGTCTCTCCTCACTCGCTGTCTTCTCACTCTGGTTATTAATTTCTTGGATAGCCAATTTTTTTTAAAACTAGTCCCTCCTTTAGCCTTTCTCTGCTGAGGTAGGGCTGGGCTGGAAATGGGCAGCACAGGGACACGACTGTGGTAGGAAAATACAAACAGTGGTGATGGGTGCAGGTCAGTGAGCTGAGCAGAACAGAAACAAATGTACAGGAAGCAGCAGTGTGGGAATTTAATTTTTTTAATTCTAATTTAATATTGTTTTCTATGTTAACTTAATTTGCTGTAAGAGCCAAGACTGGGCAGCAAAAAGGGAAGGAAGCAGACCTCAGACTGATGACGGGAAATGGTTCTGATGGTGGTTTCTACCTGTGTGGTGCTGCGCTGGCTGCAGAGGTGCTGTGTCTCAGCCCAAAGGCACGATCAGGTTTACAGGGATGATGAGCAGCCGTGGACCATGAGTGCCCATGGTTACAGGATGAGCTGTTACTGGAGGCCAGTGGGTCTCCTAGGGCAGATTTAGAGCTCAGGGCTGCAGGAGGTATCTGACCAGACCTTTCCTGTGCTAGATGCAGCCTCCTGGACTGGGCTTGCTGCTGCTAATCTTCCCTGAAGATACAAACATTCTCTGCAGTTTTGGGAAAGGAGAACCCGATCTGATGTCTGTGTGCTGTTTCTGCCTCCCCTTGCACCCAAAGATACCGTGCAGATGGTGCAAGGGAAAAGGAAAAAGTGGTTCAGAGCATGTGATCAGAAATGTCCTGGCCCAGCTCTGTGTCTCTTTCTTCCTTACTCACCTTTTTTGAACACCTCAAGGTCATTGGGCTGTTGCTTTCCGCAAATTGCATTTTCCGTTCTCGCTCTCGTGCTCAGCCAAGTCCAGCTGCTGTGATTAAAGCACCCAGGCTCTCGCTGCAGTGGCCCAATGCCTCCAAGTGCTGCTTTCCTTCACACACTCAACCTTGTTGCCTGGTGAGAAGCTGATTTACCCTGCAGGTCCAGATGGGCACCTATTAAACACCACCTCATCCCAAGTGCAGCAGCTAAAGAGCCCTTTCCGAAGGGCATCTCCCCCCTTCCACGTGTCTGGTTTTACCCCACACTCTTCCATCCCCTCACAGAGCGAAACCTTCAGAGTACAAGAACATGTGGTGTGCCCTCAATTAAAGCACATTTGCCTGTTGGTATTTCAGAGATGGCAATGACCGCAATCCGGCGTGTTTAAATTGGGAGTGACGGTGCAGGAATGTGCTGTCATGCTGGTTACCGAGGACTCCTTCAGCCTGATGCTGAGATCCAGGGATGCCTGTTAAAGAGCATCCCTTTTTTCATCCTGACTTTGCGTGGCGAGGACAGAGCAGGCTTTATTTGGCAGAAAGGCACAGAGGAGGAAATTGTGGGGGCTGTATTTACTGCTGTTAACTGTCAGTATGGGATAAAAGACCAGCTGGATTCATAAACTGTGTGTAACCCACCTTGGGGAGAGAGAAATCTTGGCTGCAGTGCAGGAGGGAGTTTTCATCAGGAGTTCGTGGGCATGGCCAGAGCTTGTGAGACCAGAGCTCTGTTGCTGATGATGCTGTGCGAACGGGTGATGAGATGTGGTCAGTGCAGCTCTCCTCCACACTTTCTGGGGGTCCCTAGGGAGCTGCACCCCTCCACACCAGCCCTGGAACACCACACTGGGGCTGGGGGGACACCTGCCCATACAAAGTCCTGAACCCTGCTGGCCTCTTCCCTCTGTGTCTTCCTGAAGGGAAGAACTAGTGGTTTATAAAAGTGAAATATAAACTGTCATTAATTGTTCTGGTCTCCATGACTCAAGTAAAAATGACACCGTGACATCTGTCTGAGCCAGCAGCTGGCTGTCATGAGGGGAAGGAGCACAGCAGTGTTTTGAGAGGGAACTGATGCCAGATTCAAGTCATCCCTGTTGCTTGGGATGCCTAGCAGCTCCCTGAATGGTGCCTGAACACAGCACAGGAGGAGGGTACCAACAGCCCTGGGCTCTCCTCCTGCAACCCACAGTGAGACAACTGCTCCAGAAGCTCCTGCATGCTCCTCTCTGCAGCAATGGTAAAACAAATTAGCAGGAACAATAATAACAAATGCCAGCTGAGCCACCCTGCAACACAGGGCATAAATCCCAGTGCTCTTGCTGGGCTGAAACTGCTGGTGCTAAGGTTGGGAGCAGCCCCTTCAAATGCAAACTGTCATTGGTGATGTGGACATGGTGTGGTTGTAGTCTCTTCTCTTCACTGTCTCCACTTGCAATTAAGAGGGCTGAGTGTTCCCTGCCCGCAGTGGGGGTGATGGAGCTGACTTGTGCAGTTTTGGGGAGCAGCGCACAGCTTCCCAGAGAAGGAGCATGTTGTGCTCAGCATCCTAGCAGCACAGACTGACTGTACCCACTGACAGATTTCCTCCCAGTAGCCTGCAGCCCCTCTGCTCCTCAGCACTTTTTTTGGACTTTTTAGAAAGATTTCTCGGTCTTCACCTCAGCTCTCATTATTAAATGGGTGTTTTTCTACCTGGTATGTTCTTTTTGTGCCTGTGAGTGCTCTCTGAGGAGTCAGGGCTGCTTCTGGGGGGAAGAATCAGGGTGAAGGGTGGCAGTGCTTCCTTGTTACCTTTTTTCCCCCTCTGTAGTAGTGAGGCTGTGCCGAGGATGGTGCTGGAGAGCGATGCTGGCAGGGCGCTCTGAGGGCCTTGTGCGCACACGTGGCCGTGCGTGCGCTTGCTGCACACTCACACAGCTGAGCTGGTGCCTGAGAGCCTCAGCTGCTTAATGGCAGCTGCTCCTGAGGTCAGAGTTTCTCTTCATGCAAGAACAAGCCCAGCTTCCCTGCTAGAGGAGGTGTTTAGTAGCAACTGGTTTTTGCCCGAAGCCTTATTTGTGCTACCTGTGCCTGGAGACACTGAGGGAGGGGGTCGCTCTTTTGCCTGTCTGAACACCGTCAAAGAGGATTTTGCAGAAGTAGTTCCCCAAGGATTTTGCTAAGTGCTGTTCTTCCTAATAATTTTCCAAATGCCATTTGTAGTCCGACTAGGGTTTTACTGTAAGCGTTAATAGCACAGAGAGTGTACTGTGGCTCTTTCTTGAGTTAACTACTCAAGCTGTTCAAGTTTGAAACTCAATTTCCCTCTTTCATGCTGAAGTTGACCATATTTCATAACAAGATCTGCATTTGAAAGGGAAATGGTGTTGGGGAGGACCACGCTGGTCTGTGCTGAGCCTTCCTCCAGCCTGTTTCCTTCCACATCACCCCAACTTGCCACGCTGAGAGCATCAGTGGGGCAAGAAAGATGAGTTGTATTATGAGGGGGCTTGTTTGGGGTGGGTTGTTTTTGGCTGAGAGTTGTACTGAGTCTCACCAACTTTTCAGCCAGGCACAAAGCATGGAGTGTCACTGACATTGTCCTTGCTGACCTGAGCTGCTCCCATCGCATCCATGTACATGTGGAAGGCTCTGCAGCTGGCAGCTCTTCCCCCGGATCCTGTCTGCAGCATGTTACAAGCCTCATCTCTGATTAGTATTGTACTATCTTATTTTTGTTAAAAGTAACAGAAATTGAAGCCCAGTCCCTGTTCTGCGATGTGAGTAGCATTTAAAGTTGATGATGATTGCAGTTCTTTTAGCCTCTTTTGTTGCACAGGGTGGTTTAGTATGTTTACCCACAGTATTTTTGGCATGTGGATTTCACAATTTGTTTAGCAATGTCAATACCATCTGGAGCATCGTCTATTTAAAGTACATTAGAGAGATGAGGAACAACCTATCATATTTTTCCATAGGGTGCATCAAGATTGGAAATGAGAGTCATTCAGAAAGGTTTAATGGGAAAGAGATGTTCATTGCACTGCATGCTTGCCTCTTACCGCGAGTGGTTACGGCTCTGGTGCCATTCCTCTGCTGCTTTTCCTGATTGTATTGTGCCACTGTATAATATCTGCCTTGAAAAGCAAACAGAGCTGCCTTAAAGGGAGGATGAAGGGCTGCTACCTTTGACTTATTCTCCTGAATTGAGTAGGACAGCTTGCAAGAGGTGATCTGTGGAGAGGATATCAGATGTGGCCTATGGTAAAGGCTGCGGGGGTGTCTGTTCTTCCACAGCTCATGGAGGTTAATGGATGCAGTGCAGGGATTTGATCTCAGTTGCTGAGCTTCTGGGATGCTCTGAACCGGACCTGCTACTGAACAGCCTTGTTGGTGGCTGTGGAGCTGACAGTGGGAGGGGTGGGCTCCCATGTCACTTGTCCATGGGCTGGCACAGCATCAACACCAAGCCCTGGCTCATGGCAGCTCCTGCTGCTGAAAAGAAAAGCTCTGCTCTTACTCTGTTGTAGATCCCCTTTGCTTTGAGTAGCACCAGGATTCAGCCCTTGTTCAGAAGCACCTACAGAGTTCAAGGGGCTGTGTGAGTGTAGGGGTGGTGTAGCCCAACTTCACCCAGCAGCATTGGGGATGCAGGGAAGATGTCAGAGATGTTGGCTTCACAGGTCTTTGGAAATATTTTCTCCGTCCCATACAGGAGTGCTGCCTCTAGTTGTGTCCTTGGGTACACAAACGTGGGGTTCTGCAAGCCAACAAGTCTGGCTTTACATTCCTAGCACCGGGGTTGCATTTGGCAGGGAGTAACATCGCTGTGCTTTCAGTTAGATCGTGGTTTCTGAGCTTCATAATAACACCAGCAGGAGACGCAGTTCTGGCCGAGCCCCGGCCTGCTCGGGGAGGGCAGCTCCAGGGGAAGGGAGTGTGACGCTCAGCTCGGCTCTGACGGCTGTTTGGCATCACTGAGAGTCAGTGATGACTTTTTTCCACCCTGTGAACCCTCAGAGGGGTGCTGGGGGAGCTTAATGCACACTCACTGTTACTGACAGTGAATCATTTGTGAGTGTGAGCCCTCCTCACTGTGTGCTCCCAACTCCCATTGGCCAGGGGGTTTCAGGGGATGGTGGGGCTCCAAATGCAGCTCACATCCTGGAGAGAGGAGCAAAGCCTCCAGAGGAGCTGGGGACAGAGATGCGTGATAGCTCCTAGGCTCTCTGTCTTCAAAGCAAGAGATGATTATTTGACACCTCTGCAGCATTAAAACTGAGCGAATTCTGGCTGGAGGGTCCCTGTGGCTCGCTGGCTCCTTGGGCAACTGGTCCCAGCTCAGCGAGATGTGGTCCCTCTGCAGTCTTCATCACCTCTCTGCTGCTTGCACTTCATAAACTGCTGCACTGCTAAAGGGCATTCTCCTGCTCTGCATCAAATGAGAGTAATTGAATTTCCCTTTCCCTTCGGTATTTAACATTATTTTCAGGTCGTGTTGGCATTAACGAGAGCCCGGCCGTGGTTTGCATAAGGATATTTATAGGCCCCTATGCAGATGAGAAGTGTCATCTCCCCACATCATGTGCCCGGCTTGGACGAATAAATTTCACATTGTTACTTTGAACTGGGTCACCAGAAACTTCAAAAATATATTCCTCTGATCGTTTTGATACAGGTTACTTAACAAGGGAGATAAACTAGTACTTCCACACAATTGTAGGGAGAAATGGATTTGCAGAGCCCAAGGCGGTGTCGGGGCGGTGGAAGCTGTTCTGATACACGCTCTTCAAAGCTTCCTACATTTTGCCAGCCTTAGCATTTTTAATCATTTTGCTGGCTGGCATTCATCTGGTGAGAGTATCAAAGCACTCCTGCAAATGGGCGAGTGTTTCACCACAACCATTAGTACAATCCTGTGCTTGTCAGCCTCTTCTCCTTCAGAAGATTGCAAGAAAAAATCCTTGGCGTTTTGAGCTATGTGAGTTTTTGCTCTCAATATAGAGCACAAGCTGTAATTAGTTCTTGCTGCTGGAGTTGGGAATGTCAAGTTTGTTTATTAGAGGAACTTGGGATAAAGCTCTTGGCTCCAGCTCCCTCTGCCCAAGGTGCTTGCAAGGTGGGAGAAGGTACTGATGGCCCACGGGAAACCTCCCAGCTCTTTCTCTGGCCAAGGGAATGTTGGCATCCCTGGTACAGAGAAAAGTACGCATTAGCTCTTGAACATGCCCACAGAAACACTCTCCTGCATCACAGGATGCAGATAAATACCCACTCTTAGGCAGCCAATTGAAATTGAGACCCAGGTAATAATTAAAATAATTGTGTTGACCTGAAACAGAAGGGTGACCTACAGAAATCTTGGCGTGCCAGCTGCACATTCATCACCTCACAGCCAGAGGTGCTCCACACTTATTTTGGCACTGGCAGAGTGTGGCAGATCCGTGTGACTGGAGCTGGAATGCTCACTGGAGAAGGGGCACCAGGAGGCAGTGCTGCTGCACCTGCAGCAGGGAGCGTCCCTCTGTCCCTCTGTGCTGCCGGAGGAGGATGGTTGTCTGTCCTCCAGCCCCAGCTGCTCCTCTCCCGTGGCTTAAAAAGTGATCCAAACCAAACTGATAGAACTTCTCCAAAAACACTTGTTATGCCATTGCTGTACCTTGCTTTTGGTTTGATTTTTAATGGCTTACTGAGGTGTTTGGATGAGACTATCCAAATCCCAAATTTTAGCCTTTTTACACAGCTTAAAATGGGAAAAAATGATGATTTCTATATATGTCCATAAAGCTGTGGGGATTAAATCAAGAGACCATCCTGCCAGGATTTGGTCTTCAGTAATGAGCAGGGCTGGTGAAGATGCATTTGTTTTTAGGAAGCTGTTCCAGTCCATGAGTTAGCTTTGGACACAGCAGAATTATCTAGTCTTGGCACCTTTTACCTAGGGCAGGGCAATAAATCATGGCTAACTTTAGATATTAATCATTTCTACACATCTCTGTGTGAAGATGGCACCGATTTCCCTATTGGCTTTCTTGTAAGTTGTACCGACTGTGTGAAGAGAATATTTTCCTATCAAGGAAGCTAAATAGTTCATCTGTGCTCCTGGCTGTCCTAATATGTTTGAGAAGTCTTTAGAAAGCCGGAGAGAAATAATTCCAGATTACTGAAAGCAATTTGTCTTGTAGAAGGGGAACGTGCCTGCATTTAACTGTGTCTATGTATTTTGGGTCTCTGATTTCCTGGGATGTAACTGTAGGATCTCGTACTCACCCTGCCTGCACGGAGTTCCCTGCCTGCTGCAGTGGCTTCCTTGCTGCCAGCTGTGCTGGAGGATGAGCTGAGGCAGAGGAGATGGTGCCTGCATGTGAAACCTGTCTGTCCTGCCCTGGGAGGAGAAGATGAGCTGGATCTCATGGGCTGAGTGCCAGTCTGTTTTGTGCAGCCATGAGCTGACCTGCTGCTGGGATGCACTGAGTGCTGGACCACTCCAGGTGGTGGGAAGGCTCAAGCCCACTGTGCTGTGCTGGCATAGAGGTGTATGCACCACCATCATTCCCTTGGGAGCACACGATCTCTAGGGTCATCTCTGACACAGCCATCTCCTCCCAGGCAGCAGGGCCACTGTCCCTTGTCTTTCCAGAGAATTATTTATCCTCTTTCCCCACAGACATGGGTGAGGCAGTAGCCGTCACCATGCCCCAGCTCCAACATCCTGGGGCATGGCACAGAGCTATTTGCTCCCGTGAGAAATCCTTGCTGAATTCATCAGGAGAAGCTCATTCCCCCACAGTGAGCTGGCATGTGGGGCTGTCCCTGCAGGTCCTGGTCTGCTCCTGTGCTGAGGGTTCTAAGTGCAGGTGGCCCAGTGGCAGAGCCAGCCCTGATCTCTGCGTTCACTGAGGGGAGGGGGGCTCGTCTCTCTGACTTGTGCTGTACAAGTAAGTGCAGATGTTTTTGTTTAGAACACGTTGCAATGGGTGTTTCTGTGGTGCCAATCAAATACTGACATTTTCCCAGGGTGAAGCTTGCTGAGACAGCAGTGGTGAGCAGCAGCCATGCGCAGGAGGGCTATTTCTGCCTGGTTTTAAGCAGCTACTAAGAATTAGTCTTTTATATCCAGGGCAGTACAGTGTGGGCAGCAAAAGTAAAATTTCAAGCTGCAGGCACATAATTAGGTTTCATGCCTGGGGACCCATGACAGAGAGAATGGAATTGGCTGGTCTGAGTCCTGAGTCTGTGTCTCGGTCCAAGATTGAGGTTCAGCATCTTGGTCCAGACTCCTCTGTCCTTGGGGTGCCTGTGTCTCGAATTGTGAGGCTCTGTGGAGCCATACCTGACTTCTAATCAGGACTGTGCTCTTGCAGGCTTACCCAGATCACAGCTCAGCACCTGTGGCAGGCAGGGGACTTGTGGTCTGAGGACAGCCAGAGACTGGCAGAGGGTCTGAGATGTTCCTGTGGGGAATGTCCCTCTCTAAAATAAATGTAAGAATACTCTTGGAAAGTTAGTATTTGCTGTCTTAGGAAAAAAAAAAGAAAAAATCAAGAGGGCTTGCTTCCTCTCCCCAGCAGACTTTAATGAAGGCTCCTATAGAGTGTGGCTTAATCGCTGTGAAATTATCGCTTCATCTGTGTGATCCATCTCTGTGTCTGTATCAGATCCCTCTGAGCGCTTTGGCTGTCATGTCAGCTCCGCCACGCTGCCGGGACTGCCTCGTCCGGCCCCCTCCCTGCTCCCCCTCACACTTAAGATAACATGGAGAGAATTTTTCAACAGACAGAAGAGGGTAATCCATAAAGATGGATTTGCATTAGTGTTAACAAAGGCCAAGATAGTGACAAATGAAGGCCTTGCCTCCACGAGGACTCTCTGTGCTGGCAGTGCACCACGTCCTTGTGGGGATGCTCTGGCCCGACACAGAAGGTGGAGTGGGCTGGCAGAGGTGAGGGGGGGCTGCCCTTGTCCTCCCGCAGCCAGGGCCTTAGTACTGCTTTATTACCAGCAAACGGGGCTTTGGTCCCGAGCTCTTGGCTGTTCCCATGGTATTTGGCATGAGGAACACAGAGTGCAAACCTTACAGGATGGCAGGGTGGGCTGGAAAATGGGATAGAGTTTCTGCCCTGCATCTGAACTGCTTTGCTGTAGTCACTGTAGTGTTATTTTTTAAATTCTTGTTGGCTGTGTGTAGCTATCCATCTCCTGTTCAGAATAATCCTATTTGTGTTGCAATAACAATAGAATTACTGCAGCGAGCATCAAAGCCCGTGTAGGTCATAAGCGTTTTGTTTCATAATCTCAACGTGGTGATGATGATGATGACCTTTTGCTGCCTGCATTTCCATGTACCTGTGTCTCATTCTTATTAAATATCCCTGCATTGAAATCTCTTGCTAATCTAATCTCACCATGTGGCTGCTATATAATTATCTCATTTTGTAAAATATTGCATCTGTCATTCTCCCCCCCACTTTTGGAGCAGAGGGAGGGTGAGGGAGAGCAGGGAGCAAAGAAGCTGCTGGAGGAGGCAGCAGTAATCCCACTTAAGTGACAATTTGTACATTATCAGTTTGTAATCGCTGCTGTGTGTGCCACCTCCTAAGGACCATGTTCCTGTCACTGTGGGAGTCCAGGAAGGGTGCCTCAAGCAGGAAACGTGCACTAGGATATTTTGCTTATTTTGAGGATTGTAATAAATATCAGCTTTCTCTTTTTGTCCCTATGGTTGCTGCCTCAGTAAGCTCTGATACTGTTTTCTCAAACAGTTCCCCAGCAAGGATGGTGAGCGGAGTTGTTTCACTCTGCCCTTCCTCTCTGGGGTGGGGCTGGGGCCAGCAGCCTTCACCCATTAAACCCCAGAGAGAGACTGTCCCTCCCCAAAACACCTTGCAAACTTCTGCTCCACAGGAGCCTCTCCTGCTGGAACCAAGGAGCTCCTGTGCTGCTCAGATGGAATAAAGGTGGCTGCTGACCCAGCGCTGGAGAAGGGCAGCAGCAGCCTGGGACCCAAAACCCCTCACTGGGTGGTTGTCTCTGCAAGGGGCCCAGGGCCCTTCCCTGCAGATCCACCCTGATCAACAACTTAAAATAACAAAGTGAATGCACAGCCATTGTCTAATAACACGGAGCTGTGGGGAACAAAGAGCCACAGGGCTCTGGTTTTGTAAACCATCCCCAGGGAAGGACCAGAGCGCATCTGCTGTGGCAGGTTCTTTCTAGAAATAGCAGGTTTAATTAATCATCCTGTTTTCTTTTCTTAAACTATTTAAATTCTTTTCCCCCCCCCAAGGGATAATGCATTGCTGCCTTTTAAATAAGTACTGCAGTTGTAAACTCCTGCCATACTTCTGTCTGGGAGCACATCTGTCTTCTGGCTTGGAGCACATCTGTCTGTGCCTCCCAACCCCTTGCTCCCACGTTCTGGCACAGTGGGAAAATCTGTATTTCAGAAAGGAGTCACGTGGGTACTTCCAGGCTGCAGAGGGTGTCAGATGCAGAGCCCTTTATCTTCTAAACCCCCTTATCTTTTAACTCTGAGACATTTTTGTCTGACAGTTCATAAATTAAAAATGTTTCTTAGGTGACTTTTTGCTCCCGTTTCATATGTATTTCATGTAAAGACTTTCCAGGCATTTGAGTTCTGTGAAGACTTACTTAGGCAAAATGAGAAGCTCTGGTTTTATGTTCTTACGGGACTCACTTGGCGTGCTGCAAACCATGATGCTACAATCAGTGACTGTGCACTTTAAAAATACCAAGAGTTGTGACATTTTCCTGTAGCCCGAGCATCACCCTGAAAACACATCAGACGTGTGGATTTATCACACTGCTCTGAATTGCAGTGAAGTTCGTGTCTGACCCTGACCTCGTGCTGCTCTCTGGTGGCTGAGGGCAAACCCAGTGTTGTGATCTCTGTGATCATGTGGTACCTTCAGTGGTGGCTAAGGACACTTGCACCAGACTTCCCAGGTGTGAGCAGTGTGTGCTGGACACGTGGGTTTATTGAGAGGTGCCTCTACAGCCTGCCTTGATCACCTTTTCAGTGATAGACCCCTGGGATTTTGCCAAACCAGCAGCTGGAAAGATGGTGCCAGCACCTGGTTGGCATTGACATGCTGTTGAGCCCTGGGACTTCTCTGGCACATGGGGACAGTGAGTTCTGGACCCCTTGAGGATGTGCCACCTGGCACTGCAGGGGCTGCCACTTCTTCCCGGGGGATATGGGTGATGGTTACTGCTCTGGGCACACAAGGGTGAGTCTCTCCAACCATTACTGACAGCCCCTCTGCCTCTCCAGGGGCTTGCCCTGCCAGCTCCAGTGCCCATGCAATAGGGCTTGTTGCTGGTTTTCATTCTCCTCTTACTGCTTCTGTTGTTTCTGCCTCCTCCTTTCCTCTCTGCTGCGTGGTCACAACCTCTGGCCATAAGCGGTTTTCACCACCACCTTGTCTTACTGCAATATCTCTTCAGGCTCTGCCTACTTGTTCTCACCGCGTTTCACCTTCTCAACCTGCCTGTGTTAAACATTTTCCCCCCTGTGCCCTTCCCATGTTTCTCCCAGGTTTCCAAGCCATCATCCTCAGAGTCACTCTCCTGTCAGGCTGCTGCAAAGGCATTTTTCTCTTCTCTGTCTCTGCAAATTGGCTTCTCTGCTTCAAAATACCCCCTTGCCAAGACCTTCTGTTGTTTGCCCTGGGCTTTCCTCCTGCTCCCTCTGCCCACCCTGAAGTGCATTTCTCCACTTTGTCTCACATCTCTGCAGCAGCCTCCAGGAATACAGGCAGAGCTCCTCGATGGCTCCCAGAGGCAGTGGGTGTCGGCTGTGCTGTTCGCCTGCGTGGCACGCCGGGAGCAAAATCCATCTCCTGTAGGCAGCTCTTTGCACCTGTGTGAGATTTCAGGGAAAATATAGCTGCATATATATTGATAGGATGTACAGAGCAGAGAGGACAATTGAATTGCTGTGAGTGGCACATGCATCAGTGTCCCTGACAATCCGGTAATTAGCTGGCAGAGCAGAGCAAGCGGCGAAATGAGCCCGGCAGCTTGTTTGCAGACATTAGGGGCTGACTCCCACCAAGTACCTGCTCCCTGCTCTGACATCTGGGGCTGTGATGAGACCTGATGGCTGCTTCCGCTTAAAGTCACTGTCACCTTGGAGATCACTAGCAGTGAGCAAACCGAGGGACAGCAAATCCTCCTGCAGGTGCTGCTGGTCCCTGCCTGCCACGGAGCCGTGTTAGGATGGTGGGTGCCCCCACTTCACTGCTGCCTCACCTCCTGGCTCTCAGATGGGGTTGTTTGCAGGATTGAGGGGGCTTACACTTGTGGCATGGTGGCAGCACCCCAAAACCTTATTGTTGGAGACTCCAGGTCTCTCCCCCTTCCTTCCTCTTCTGAATTTTCTGTGTCACTGGTAATGTGTGTCTGTGATGGAGGTGTCTTTGCCTTGGACCAGAGTTGGGGACACCAGGGAAGCAATGTCCCACTCAGTGCAGGGCCACTGCAGGCAGACACATCAGCAGATGTGTGTGCACGTGGGACATGGCAAGGAGGGGTCTGCACCGCATTTGGGAGCAAAAGTCTGTTGGGGAAGAGGGATGCTCTGGGTGAAATATTCCTGCTTGGGTTGTCATGACCACTGTGCTACAGTCCCTCAGCAAGGGCTTATAAAGAATTAATGTGCTTTGGAATAAGAGGGGTGATAGGTAATTGGATAAATCAGAGATTAGAAGATATGGTGTACGTTTTCTCGGTGCTGATCCCTGTAGGATCAGCGCTGTTCAGTGGTTTTATCTGCAGGAGGCTGAGAACACCATGCCAAAGGTGCCTGGTGCTCCTGGCTTGTCCTGGGTGGTGAGAATGGGCCAGGTGCAAAGAGCTGCAAAGGACATCAGGGGGCGAGTGGCTGCCTGGTAAAGCAGCAGATGAAATCCGGCATCGTTGAAGGCCGAGTGACACACATGAGGAGAAACGATCCTTGCATCCGTAAGCAATGCCATGGGCTGACCCAGCTGTTGCTGGTGAGAAGCTGTGTCTTGGAGTTAGGATTAACACTTCCATGAAAATATTGACTTGGTACTCTGTAACGATCCAAACCTCAGGTTGAGCGTAATGGATTTTTAGGAAACAAAGAGAAAATGAAGCCCAGAACACGGTTATGGACTGTTGCATTAATCTACTGTGTGTCTGCGTGGGAAATAAATACAGCGTGCAGCTCTGATCCCTGCTGCAGAGAGCAGTGGGGGGACAGGGCAGGAACAGGGCAGGGTGACAAGGGCCATGGACATCCTTATGAGCTTTGGCAATGTAAGTGACTCAAAAACTGCAGAGGGGTAACCTGGGCTGTGCAGGCAGGACTGGGCACTGTGGGTCTGTAGGAAATGTCTTTTCTTTGCTACTGCTAATCAGTTGCTGGGGCATCAAATTAAATTAATAGATGGCAGGAGGAGAGCAAACACACGTGGCTCCTCTATGGCAGGAGGAAGGAGAACAGCGGAACTGGCTGCCACACGAGTTTAGAAAGCTTCCAGAAGTAATTAGACAAATTTGTAAGAGGAAAATACTGTTGAGAGTGTTGCTGGCACTGGCAGTGATGAGCTAAATCTCTGCATCACGGGATGCTGGAGGTCAGGAGGATGCAGGGGCAGCAATGGGTGCTCGTGTGATCATATGGCTTTCCCTGGGCATCCCCAGTGGCTGTGCTTGGGGAGGTGGTCCTGGACTGTCTGAAACTGGTTCATCTCTGCTCTGGGTGGCATCACTGTGCCCTGTTGGGGACATTTGCACATACTGGACTAATGGAGCAGTGGTTTGGTCGACTGCAGAGTACAGGAACTGAACACTGGAGAGCTGAGCACAGCCATCGCAGGGCTGAGACAGCAGCAGGGCATCATGCTGGCATAGCTGTGGGTCCTGCTGTGGTGAGGATGGCTGGAGGCCCTAAAATCGTGGTACTGGATGGATATGAGCATTACAGTCACAAGAGGGTGAGGGTGTGGAGGGAGTTGAGCTCCTAGGGGATATCTCTGGGCAGGAAGCACCACTCGAGGAGCTGTAGGTGGAAATTGGAGCTCTGTGTGTCACCAGGGCAGCAGCCACCATCCCTGTAAGACTGGAAGGCTTGGGCTGTGTCTCAGGGCAAAAAGGTCGTTCATATTCCTGTTTTTCTGGCTTTGTGAAGGTGTGTTGGGCTGTTACCTTCATGTGAAGGAGATGGATAGTCACTGAGAGAGGTGGGGAATGAGAAACACCATCTGGCTGGTGACCACTGGTGTTCCTTGACCCTGACACCCTGCTCGGTGCCCAGCCAGCTTGTCACTGGTGCTGCAGTGCTGCTGCCATTCCAGGGAGCACAGGATACCACAGCCACGCAGGGAGAGGAAAAGCAAAGCAAATAAACAAGGAGCACAACTTAAAACCTCTCCAAGTGTGCAGTGTTTTGTGACTAATACTAACGTAATTGCTGTCATGCTTTTAACATAATGCTTTTATCTCCCAGATAGACTCCTTCTGGTCATTAATCTCAAGGATTTCTAACAACAGAGCATCGGAGAGATGCAGCCATTGTGCCCAAGAGTGGTCAGAGGGGTGCAGAGCATCCCAGAGCCCACCCGGGACCAGGGCTGTGAGCTCCCTGTGGGGGTGTGCTCACAACTTTGCTCTGAATCCTCAGAAATCCTGCGGCTGAACAAGGCTCTTTATGTTTTTTCTCCTTCTCTTGTACCCTGCTGGCCCACAAACCCCTGGCAAAAGCCTCCTGACAGCTCTCTCAGTGTGCCTCCGCCATCCCCATCCCCTGCTCAGCATCTCTCCGTCCCTCTTTAACCTTGAGGAGCAGCACTCGAAGCAGCTTCTCCCTCTTTCCTGGCTCTCTGAGGTTCATAGACACAAAAGCTGTGAGGGACAGTTGCAGCCATCAGCTCTGACCTCCTGCCTAACACGGGCCAGGGAATTTCACCCAGTAATTCCTGCCTCCAGCCCCTACCTTCTCTTTGAGCTGGAAAGCACCACATAGATGGACCCAGTGGCGATGTGTCTGGTTTTGAGGTCATGCTGGTCTCATGTCGGATTTTCTGCTGAGGTTTTTGCTTTTGGTTATTTTCTGTTTGGTTTTTCTGCCTGCTATCAGCTGGGTCAGATCTGAGGATGTCTGGCCGTGCTGAACCTGCCCCTGCTGCCGGGTCAGGACCTGCTTGCAGAAACCTCCTCCTGGAAGTTTGCTCCAGGAGAGACTCTCCAGGTCAGTGCTGCTGGAGACTCCCAGCCCCACAAAACAGCCGCTGCAGTGGTGGCAGAACCAAAGGAGCAGAGGCGAGGAAATCCAGGATAATTTCCAGGAATTCATCTCACTGCCTCATTTATTTAATGCAAAGGTCTCAAAATGTCACCAGGCCCCCTGGGACACCCGGCCATGCTGAGGGTGAGCTTCCCTGAGGTCTTGTGACTGCTCAGGAGGAGCAGCCCGTGCTGAACAGCAGCCTTGCCCCAGTGCTTATTTGAGGTGACAGTGGGTAACACAAGGTGCCAGCTGTGCTGGATCCTGCAGCACAAGGATGCTCTCGAGACTGCTGTGAGCCTGAGCGAGGCTTTAACCACAAGGTCAGTTGTACTTGCTAAGCCTAAAATGATCTGCAAGCCACCTTGGGAACAAGGATATCATATCCCTGCAACTGCCTGCAGGCACTGCTGCTGCAGAGAGTGAGGGAGAAGGGCTTGGAGAAGGGGCCATGGCCAGGACGTGAGAGCCACTGGGCACATGGGGTGTGAGGAGGGCAGCTTGGCTGTGTCCCCATCCCATTTGTGTTATACACTGCACGTGCCCTTGAAATTGTCAGGATTTCAAAGGAGGAAAATGAACCAAGCCCAAACCTTCCCCTGCTCCCCTGTCACCCATTTGAATGAGAGAGTCTGGGGTGTTTTTCACCATCAGGCAGAATCTCATCTCACACACTGCTCCCAGTTTGTCCCCAGCCAGCTCTGGATTGACACCAGGGGCGTGCCAGACCCGGCAGAGGCTGTGTTGGAGGGCAGTGTCCTGCTGCACAGTATTTCAGACCTCTGTGACCTCACTGGGTTAAGACTTTTCCCCTCCCTCCGCTCTGGAAAATCAAAAAGGATTTCCCTTCTTCTGTCCTTCCTCCGTTTGGAAAACAGTCATCCCTGCAGATCATACGGAGGGAGAGGGATGCAGAGGGATGCAGCAGGCAGCTCCCACAGGCTCTGCCCATGTCCATCCCCAGTGCTGTGTAGCTGCAGGCTCTGGCCAGGCTGTGCTCCTCACCACTGTCCCTGGGCTGGCAGGCACCGGAGGCAGCTCTCCTCTGCTGACAAAATGCTTCCGACCACACAGTCAGAACAATTCTGACATTTTGGGAAAGGAGAGAAATCTCACTCGGCATTGTGCATGGTTGGCAAAACTGTCGCTGACAGCATGAATAAAGGTGGACAGCTCTCAATCAACCTTGATTTGCTATTTATTTCTAATTCAGACATATTATCAGCAAACCATCTCTCAGATCGGGTTGGAGGATTCTGTATGTGAGTGTTGCACTGTGTTTGAGCTATAATGATATTTGTGATTTTTGGTGTGCCGTGAACCAGGAAGGTAGGATGCCTCCTTGGCCTGCAGAATCCCGCAGGGATTATTGTGGGCATCACCACTTGCTTTTTTGGGTTTGGGCATCTCTGTTCACTGTCCTGCAAATACAACCCATGCCCAGGGAAGCTGAGAGCCTTGGGAGCTGTGGCAGAGCAGGGTTTCAGGACTGGTACACCCCAACCTGCTGCAAAGGTTGATGTGAATATGTGGGAAGTTGATCCTGGGAAGCAATTTCGAAAAGAAGAAGCCTTTTCAAATCTTACCAGGTGTGGCAGAGAGACCAGGTCTTTGCTTTGTCTCTGTTGATTGAGTGGAGCATTCAAATATAACAACCTTTATGAGGCAAATATGAGTGGTGAAGCACCAAGATTTGCTTTGTTCTTGTCAAAAGGCCGCTCTGACACTGCTGCACCTTGGCAGCACTAGGGCTGGCTGTCTGTCCTGCACATGGGTGCGATGGCACACGCTGCTCCAGGGCATCCATCCCCAAGGGACCAGCAGCAGCCACCCCTCAGCTCCTCGGGATGCTGAGCTTTTCTAGGATATTTCTTCAGGGAGCTGTTCAGACTGTTCAGAGCACCCAGCTTTGCCATTTCACTCATGATATGCAGGTGGGTTTTCCCAGTGAAACATCACACTGGGAATGCACGGACTTGTTTCCAGTGAGCATCCCTGAGACCATCTTCTTCCAGGTCCCCCAAATGAGGCCTTTTGTACTGATGCTCTGAGTTAATTCAGGTGAAATGAAAATGTTGTCCAGCTCTGCGCATGTGATCGGGCTGATCCTCTCCACTGCCTGTTCAAGCAAACAACTCCCAGGTCACTGTCAGGAGGAAGGTTTGGTTTTAGAGCAGGTAGGAGCTCATTCCCCCACCATTTCTATGTCGTGTGTTGAAGTGCCCCTACGAGGCACAGTCAGGATGAAAGAGGCTGCGAGCCCTTCCCATCCAGCACATCCCTGTGCAGCCCCTGTGAAACCACCAGTGCTCAGCCAAGCTGCCTCCTTCATACTCAGCCAGCATGAGGGGACCAGGCAGGAACCATCCTCTCGCTCCTGTGCCGATCCCTGCTGGAGCAGCACCTGCAGAGATGCTGTAGACACGCTTAATTCCCATTTGTGAGTTATGGCTTCCCCATCTGTAAAATAAGGATCCCTTCCTTTTTTTTCCCCTGGTGCTGTGCTATATTAAGGGTCTGCTCTATGGTGCTGCAGCTTGTCCTTGCTGCTGGTCTTGGAGGGACAGGAAACCCTCACCTCACTCTGTGCTCTGGCAGGGGTTCTGGTGCAGAGGGGCCAGGCATCCATGGCTCCCCTGGAATTAACAGCCTGGCCCCCAGCAGCTGCTCCCTTCAGTTCGTTCCTCTCCCAGAGCTGCAACAAGTGTGTGCTCCAAGGGGGTGATTGCATTGAGTATTTTACTTCTCCCCCAGTGTACAATGCCATATGGGAACGTACCATCAGTCAATTATGGCTTCTTTTCATCTCTAAATAAAATGATTTGTTAATTTGAGTGAGTGATCACTGCGTGGCCAGGATGCTTTTCCTGCAATGGCGAACAGCTTGCACGCTCGCAGAGATGGATGGTGAGCCAGTGCCACTGGATACTTTCTGGGGTTGTTTTCAATTTAGCTGTGAATTGAATGAGAAGAAAAACGTTTCTCTTGGCAATTTGATAGGCACTAGCTCTTCTGACAGATGTTAGAGTTTATTATCCCACCGGGACAATGTTTTGTAGTTCGGAATTGCTAATTGCTTTGAAGGCTTGGTGCTGCGGGAGGAGCAGGATGAGCTGTCTGCAGGTAGCGGGTGCTGCCAGCACCCGAGGACCCGGCGTGATGGACTCTGTTGCCTTCCTGCTAATGGCTTTTGACTGCAGCTGCCAGCCCGGGCCTTGGCACTGCGTCCTGGCAGGCTCCGTGAGGTTTGTCAGCAGGGCTGGTGCTGACTCCTGTCCCTGGGGAGGGGTGGCTGGGCTGGGGGGAAGCCCCATTGTGCTGGCACCCATCCCTGTCCTGCTGTCCCCCGTTCCTGGCAGGGCTGGCCAGCACACGGTGTGTGTGTGTGGCACCAGGCAGGCACTCCTGGCATGTGGGGCATTCAGCCCATGGGGCAAAGCCCAGCAGCTGGTGTAGATGGTGCCTGGCAGTGTTCCCTCTGGCGTAGGTGGCACAAGCTCTGTGGTACTCAAACCAGACTGGTGGTCCTCAGCCACCTTGTCTGTGTCACGATACTTTAGGGATATTTCGGGGCTTTCTGGGCGCTGCTGCATGTGGGTGCACTTCCTGCTGTGACCTTGGTGCCAGGGAGCTGCGGCATGAGCCCACCCCCTCCAGCCTGGCTGCCCATCCCCAGGGCCGTTTCTTCTCCTGCTTTGCTGCCCGTTGTGCTGCCATCGTAGCCCGCTGCCCGATGTCCGATGTGCCCTTCTCACCACACACCGAACAGCCCAGCACATGCCTGTGCTCTTGGGGTAACCGCGGTGCTTCAGATGATGGCAGTAAGTCTGGGAGAGCCCTGCTCCTCTCCAGCCCTCCCCATGTGCTTCGGTGGCTCCAGGAGGAAGGTTGAAAATTCACGAAAGCTGTTAAGAGGAGCTGCGAGCTGGTTAATGCAAACTGTTTGCGAGCCCATCCTCCCGAAGTGGAGCAGAGGCAGCCAGAGGTGAGCGTTTGCCTCTGCAAACAGCACTTGGCAAACATCAGCACGGCGGGATCTGGCGAAGCCGTGCCAGCACTGGGGCACACGGTGTGTTTGCTCTGCCAGCCGGGCCGTGCAAGTGCTGCCGGAGCTGGATTAGGTGAGGATTTTAGGCGGAAAGCTGTGCGACAGCTCTGATAACAGCAGTCCTAGCAGCTTCCCCGGCAGAGACGTCACCAGGTTGTGCTCCTCCCTGCATCGAGCTGGCACTTTGCCCTTCGTTTGGAGGGTACCGAGCTCTGTTGGGACCCTCAGCTTTGCTCTTTGCAGTGCCCAGCACGCCCCAGCACAGGGAAATGCAGCCTGGGGCTGCACAGTCACCCCAGGCATGGGAGCCATGCCCAGGGATGCCATGGCTCAGTGAGGGCAGCAGCAGGGATTGCTCCTGGAAAGCTCGTGCATTTTTGGAACCTTGCTTGCCCACCCGCTCCTTTTACAGGAGCACCCCCTTCCTCTGAGGCTGCCCTGCCACCCCTCACATCCCTCCCTGCTGCGCAGCGAGAGCCTGGCAGCTCCTGTGTCCTTCCTGTGCCCTTGGAGACGAGAAGCCTTTGGCAGTGCAGAGCGTGGCAAGGGCAGAGCCAGGCAGCAGCAGCCGCCTCGGGGTCTCTCTGTGGCGGTGCCCACTGTGCTGCCCAAGGGATTCGGGTCCCAGCAGAGAGCACAGGATGCCAGAGGCTGTCCAGGTGTCTGCCCCCATGCTTAAGCTGGGAAGAGCAGGCAGCAATGAGTGCCCAGCCCTGCTCTAGCCCTGGATGAGTGCTGTTATGTGTGCTGTGCTCCCCTGATGCTGCTCCTCAGCTGGAGCTTCATCACTTCCCCATCCCCAGCCTGGAGCTTTGATGGAAGTGCCCACAAGGAGCTGGGCTGCATCCATCCTTCTGACCATGCTTTCCCTTCCCACAGGGACTTGTGCCTTTGTTCCCTTGCTTCCCTCCCTGGTATTTTTATCTTTTTAACCCTTAACACAAATGCGGTGCCTGTCCTTGGTCTGGGATTTGTGTGTCAAGTGGGGCCTGGCTGCAGCCTCTTAATTTTGCCTTTGACTCGCTGTCTGGGTACAGACAAATAACTTTACCCCTCCGTTCGTGGTGCCCTGGGCATAATGCAAAGATTAGTCCAGGCCGGGATAAAGACCATCCCTGTGTTGTTAATGGTGAGAATTAGACCAACTCTGGGTCCAAACCTAAACCTTGGACCCCAGCGCTTCCGAGCCTCAGGGAAGCCGGAATCTGAAACTTGGCTCTAAACCTCCTAATTAAAGCTGAAGTAATGAAATCAAGGGGCATACCTGCTCCTTTCTAATGCTGCTTGTGCCCAGCCCTTGCTGGGCTGGATCCTGGCTGGGTACCTGGGGCTGCCTTCTGGAGCCAGGCATGCTTGTGCCTGGGCCTCTGCGTGGGAGAGGACTCAAATACACTGGTTTTTGAGTGAAACTGAGAAGAAGTGCAATCTGCACGTGTTTTAGTCCATATAAGGTTTTGTGTAGGATTCTTTGGAGGAAAAAAACCAGTATCCCAAAAATGGGACCCAAAGAAGCTGACAGAGCTAGAATAAATTTGTCTCTGCCAGTCTCCTCCTACCCTGGTCCTGGAACCTGAGCTGTTGCTGCTCCATGGGGTGCCTGTGTCTGGGGATGGGTTGCTTGCCTTGATGTCCCTGTGAGTCGCTGTGAGTCCATGCCCTTTGTCCATCTGTGGGCAGGGGGCATGGAGCCATGCAAGCCTTGCAGCCCTTTTGCCTTGCATACTGCCATGGGGTCAGGCAGCAGGATGCCAGAGAGGCCAGGCCCTGGCAGGACTTTCTTCAGGGGGGCTTCGTCCTTTGTCCTCTGCCCTGGCTTCCTCTGCCATAGCAGGGAATGGAGGATGAGCCAAGCCTGTAGCCTCCCCATCCCTGGTGTCAGCGCACTGCTGGGTGTTTTGGTGCAGACAGGGATCCTGTGACCTCCAGCTCACCCCAAATTCTCTGAGGCAGCTCCTTGTGCCAGCAGCACTGGTGTGTGTGGGTCACTTCCTCCCCAGGCCACCCCTGGGGCCAACCAGGCAGGCTTGTGTCAGTGGGAGGGTGAGGGGTAAGGGCTGTGTCCCCCCAGCCACACCAGTGGTACCCACATCTTGTGTCTATCCCTGCTTGACTTCCCTGGGAAGGGATTTCCGTCCTGCCTGGCTCTCAGAGATGGGGACTGAGCCTCCTGCTCCATGGGAGCACATGTCAGGGTGGTGACGTACTGGGACAGGTTGCTCAGGGAAGTTGTGAATGCCCCATGCCTGGAAGTTTTCAAGGCTAGGTTAGATGGGGCTTGGAGCAACCTGGTCTGGTGGAAGGTGTCCCTGCCCATGGCAGGGGGTTGGAACTGGATAATCTTTAAGGTCCCTTCCAACACAAACCATTCTAGGATTCTGTTATTCCATGTCACCTGGCCTGCAGTGGGAGAAGGCTGAGGGATGGAGCACAGCCACTCTTACACCAGGCACCTCTGGGGATGTGATTTGAAACGTGCGTCTCTTCCCAGGGCCTGTGTGCCAGTTTGTCCCAGTGGAGCTGTGCTGGGAAGGGCAGCAGACCACATTCAAGGCTGCAGGGAAAGTGCAGCAAGTCCATGCTGCTGGATGGAGCTCAGCGACGGGCACGGAGAATAAGGCTGCACGGGTGGCAGCTCCCATGAAAGGGAGGCTGAGCTGAGCAGGAAGGGCAGAGCACAGCATCCCTGGTCCTTGGATGCACTGTGGGATTAAGCAGAGCTGCTGTGGATTTGTTAGCATTGCAACGAAACAAATTTTCTTGCTCGCGTGGTATCACACAGACCAAACAGTGCTGGAGCAGCAGCATTTCCCCGGCTCCCTGTGCTGCTTCAGTCTGTGATTCCTGAGGAGGGGCTGTGCCTGGAGTGCCGGTGTTTTCCTCAGAGGGGCTGTTGGATCTGGGCACTTAGTGCTTTATTTCAGCTTCTTTCAGGGCTGTGGGGAGAGGAGAGGCGGGAAGAAAGGCTAAGAGGAGAAGTGATGGAAATCTCAGCTGGCTGTAGGAGAGATGGAGAAGCAGATTGTAGTGTAGAAGTCTTTGATTGACCACAGTACCATTTTGTGGCTTTTTTCTCCCTCTCTCTGGATAAAGCTGCAGCATGACATCCATGCCATTAAACAGGCCATGTTCAAAAGAGAAAATTGCTGCTATTTTCCCCCTTTACTTTACTGCCATAAAAAATTGATCCCACATAGCATCCTTATTTCAAAGACTGCTAAAAAAAAATACAAAATTCTCATTTTGGTTTCTGACAGCTGCATAAAGCATTTTTTAAACAAAAGGGACATGAAACATGTAAAAAAACCCTCAACCCTTCTCATCTCCTGAAGTTTTTTCTCCAGAAAGATGCCCTTATTTTGAGAAGTGAGTGGGGAGAGAGAACACAAGTGTGACAGTATGAGAAGGGATTTGGTTTCTCTCTTGAAGCTAGTGATCAAAATTATGACTTTGCTGGTAGCTGGACAATAGCTGGAGCAGAAAACCCCCTGGCTTCCCTGGCAGAGATGGGATGGATTTCCTTCAGTAGCTGAGTGCTTTTAAGGGATAATGGCAAAGAGCTTGCACTGAGGTGGGAAGGCAGCAAACTGGAGAGCTGAGGTCTTACAGTGCACTTGGGATCAACAGGCTGACCCTGGATGTTGGAGAGAAATGGGGTGTCCGAGCTGCATCCTCCTGACCACACCAGTGTCTTGTATCCTTCCCTGCTCACCCTCCATGGAGTGGGACCTCCCTCCTGGCTGGCAGAGTGGCACCCTGGGAAGGTGATGGGCAGGAGGAAAGTGAAAGGAAAGAGTGGGAAGCCCAAAAAGGGATTTAAATGGGTAGCAGGTCAGGGCAGGTCTCTGCAGAGGGAGGGAGTGGAGCTAGGTCAGGTAAGGACTGGGCTGGCTTTGAGTCAGTGTTGATGGAGCACGTGAGAAGGATGGAGTGGTGGGGGATCAAGGGGAATGTGGACCTGATGGAAGGGGACTTCAGAGAGCAGGGTAAGAGGAGGTCAGGTCAGCTCAGCTCTCGCTGAAGGAGGTAATGATCTTAATAAGAATCATCCCATTTAAACAAGATGCTTTTCTGGAAAGACAATTAAGCAGAGAGAGTGTTGAGAAGCACCGAGCGGGGCTGCCAGGACCCCAGTGAGCAGCAAGCTGCTGCTCCCTGCTTCCCACCTGCTCTCCAGCTCCTCCGCTCTGCTCTCTTCCTGATCAATTCCCAGCCTCCTGCAGCCACTGGGCACAGGTGCAACTGGTGCCCATCCCAGCAGCAGGGGTGAGTGCCACACTGCAAAGCCAATGAGGGTTTCCAGCTGAAAAGTTTTTCCTATGCTCTTTGTCTGACTTGGCTGGGTGCCCTGCAGGTCTGCAATTACTGGAATGATTCCTGGGGAGAAGCGTGATGGTGCCAACAAGGTATCCCTGGTGATGGTGGGTGAGATAGGGTTTGACAGAGGACTGGAGAGGGAAGGTGACAACCCAACGAGCTGTTTGAGCTGCACAGGTTGTAAATGGTGTCACCAAAGCAGCGTCACTGCAGACCCAGCCTGCTCCCTCAGAGTGAGCAGGGCCATCAGCAGGGCCATCAGCTATGCCACCAGATCGTCCCCATATCTTCTCCCCATGCCCATTGACATCTGTTTGCCTTTTGTGTCCAGCAGGCCTCTGAGTTATGAGGCTCTTTCCTCCACCAGGATCTCAGGGAGATGATGAAGAGGTAGATGAGCTCTCCATAAATAGCTCTGCCATTAAAAACCCTCAGCTCCTGTTTTAATGTTAGCAGGATTAGCTGTCTGCAAAAGCACAGGCTTAAGACTCGGCAGTAGGCTTTGCCCTGGTAATATGTCTCTATTTTCTCAGGCTTGATTTCTCCAGCCAGCCTGGCTCTGAATGCAATAAATTTTGCTCTTCTTTACACCTCAGCTGATGACTTATTTTTTGGAGCCTGTGTCCTTGGCTAGCCAGAGACCCTTCAAAGCTACATTTTGTGCTTGCTTACTCTGAAACCAATGAGGTCCTTACAGAAAGAACTGGTGTGTAGCTATTAGGGTTAAAGGATATCACTGGTGCAGTTCTCCAATCTCCAAATTAATCTTAGTTTTGATTAATGGCCTGGATGCAAAAGGGGATGTGCTAGTCAAATCTATTGGGGTGCCACGTGGGTTATGCAGGTAGAGGAGGGTCAGGCTGTCACTAAGGAGCCCCACAACCTTGAGCAGTTGGCAAATGTGAAGAGCCTGGCTGGGATGGAAGGATGACACAGTGCATGGGTGAGCACAAGAGCTTCTTCAAATGGGGGATTGGCTGACTAGAAAGTCTGAGCTGTGATTGCTGGTTGTAGGGTGACCATGAACTGCTGATGTGATGTGTTTGTGGAAAAAGCACATGGGATGTAGGGAAGCTCACAGGGGAGCCCAATGTAGTGAGACATGGAGACAAAATGCCATTCCAAGGGGCTCTGGTGTCCTGTGATCATCTCACTGAGTGCTGCCCTGGGAATCCCAGCAGCCTGGGAGCAGCTACCTGTCCTCTTCAGCCAACCCTGCAATGGGGTGACAGCTTCCAGGGAGGGGAGAGATGGAGGCTAGTGGGGTACCTGACACAGCTTTGTCTGGGACATCTGCCTGTGAGCATTAGTCAGAGCCCAAAGGCTGGGGGAGAGCCCCCTGTTCTTGTAAGTACAGCAAGGGGGGGGATGTGCAGGGGAAGAAAGGTTGTTCAAGTTCATGTACAGCATCAACCCCAGAATAAATGAGAAATTTCTGGTGGATAGCTCCAGGCTGCAGACCTGAAGGTTTCCAACCACCAAAGGAAGCTCATTCTGGAAAATCACCCTACCAGCATGAGCAGAGGCAATCGGCCAGCTTGTCTCCAGGAAGGTTGGTTAGCAGTTTCCAAACGGGTCCCCAGGAGCAGGTGCCTGTGGTAGGTGACCCCAGGCCACCTCTCTGCTCTCTGGCCACCGTGGCTCCAGCCACGTGCCAGCAGGGCTGGGGCTCTGTGGTGCACTGCCTGTTTGTTTTGGGTTTGGTTTAATTTATTTTTTTTTCACTGCAATATAAACCCAGTGTGTCTTTAAGGCCATGAATGTGTAGGGGGATTTGCTGATGGCTCATCTTTCTAGCAGGCTTTTTCAGCTGAATGTCAGTTTATTGCTTTTGCAAATTGTCTTGTGCCTACACAGAACCGGCTGCCTCAGCAGAGGGCTTTGCCAACAGCCTGCTCTATAAAAGGGTTATTAGGATAACAAGAAAGAAAATAGAAACCTTTGCAGAATCATAACAGTATAGCGTAGCCCTCCCCCTCCCCTCTCCCAATTTATTACCCTCAAGTGCTTCTGAGTTGGACTTAAACCATTGTGCTGCTGAAAATAAACAGCAAGGTTAAAGAAGCCCAGACAGGAGCAAACTCTTTGGCAATTATCTGGTCAATGGCAGGGCACCGATCTGTAGCTCGGTGTAAACATCATCAGGAAAATATGCACAGTTTGCAAATTAAAAAGCAATTGCATTGTCTCGAGCCAAGCCAGAAGCCTTCTGGTATGATTAGGGTCTCACTGGAGGAGCCAGCCAGAGCATCCTTCGGGTCTCTGACATCAGTCCTTCGTCACAGCAGCCTTCTGCTGGATATTTCTGTTCTGTCTGCAGTGTTCCTGTACCTGTCTGGGGGAGCATGTTTTATCAGATGGTTTTGTTTTCAAAAAAACCCCACAGATTTCACTGGTAAAAGGAAGGCAGGCAGAATAAGGCAAGAAAAAGCCAAGGTAGTTCTTTTTGTGATACTTTTGAAATTATATTGTGTTTTTCTAAGCTTTCTGGAGAGGGAAACAATAAGTGGAATGTTCTGGTTGACACACTGCAGATTTGGCTTGTTTGTTGTTTTTCTAAGTTTTAGGGTCAACTTCTTTAATAAAAAACCTTTTTGGTGCTTCTCTTCTCCTCTGCTTGTTCTGACTGTTGTGCCTTACAGCTGTCTCTGCAAGAGGGGAGCTGTTCTCTCTTGTTTGAAGCCAGCTGGGACAGAGATTAAATGACTTGACGAAGCTCACAGAAAGCCTGAGCAGAGCTTGTGTCTTGAGCCCTGAAGTAGCAAAAGGCTGGATCTGGCTGCCTCTTTCTGTTGCCTGATTTCCTTGGGGTTCGAGAGTCTTTATTGCTAATTCTGAGCTGTACACTGAAGTGCTGAGCCTGGGAGAATATTGTGATCTAGCAGGGATTTGCATGAGCACAGGTTGCATGTTTGGACCCAGAGACGCGTGGGGCAGTTTGGTGCGTGAACACAACACCATAACCAGCTGCACTCTGAGTTCCAGAGGTTTTGTAGGTGACTGCACATCTGTGTTCATTTAAACCAGGCCTTTTGGAGGAAAGATGATGGAAGTCACCTCCTCACCTATCACCTTTCCCCTCACTGCAGGTCAACCTGAGCTGTGTGGAGCAGAAGGGCTCCCATCCTGCCAAAACCAGGACACCATCTCACCTCAACTTCTGTGGGTTCCTGCTTCTGTTTTTCCCAACCCCATTGTTTGAATTCTGCTCAGCTCCCTCTTTCACTGGCCCCACTCACTGAGCTCCTTCTTTTCCTTCCCTGCTGCTTTCCCACTTTCTGCCAAGGCCAGGAGGAGCAGTGTTGATCTCCAGGTGGAGGACAGAGACAAAGCAAGGCTCTTGTGCCAGTGGATGAAGGTGACAATGGGACTGAGCAATGCACTCCATAGCCATGCTTTGTCTCCACTGCTCATAGTGAAAAGCATGACAAGACACCAACAGTGTCCTGGATGCTGCTGGGCTGTGGCAGGCAGGGCAGGGATGCCAGTGCCAGCCATTCTCCAACATCCTTCGGCAGATCACCGTCCAGGTCAGCTCCAGTGGTGGGAGCACTCCCTGGGGCATTTCCTTTTGAGATAACTGATAACCTAGCAGCTGGTTCATGGGTGGGTGTTGGTGGGAAGAAGCCATGCTTGGTACCCAGGGCTGAGCTGCCAGGAGCTCCCAGGGCTCCTGGCTCCAGTCACCTGCTCCAGCAGCCTGGTCCATGCTCATGGTGACAGCCCCCTGGATGTATGGCTGAATCACCTTGTGGGACTGATGCCAACACCTTCCCAAGTTAGCTCAGCCACAAGAGGAGCTCCAGGGAGGTGTCTTGATGGGAGACTCATCAAAGCTTCCAGAAAAGGCACCTGCCCTGGGCACATTTCTTTATACGATTTCTCTGAACTGCTGAGCATTCCTCCATTTTATGATTATTATTTCAAAGTGGAGAAAAGGACCTGGTACCTTTGGATTGTGTGTGTGCAGAGGTTCTTTCTTTAGCCATCAGGTCCCTCTAGTTAGGCTGGGGAGAACAGTTCAGGAGCTGCACTGCTTTGGGTGCCTCTGCCAGGAGCGAGCCACGCTACTCCCACATCCCTGTTGCCAGGAAAGACCTGCTTGGCTCTGCCCCAGCCCTTGTCACCTACACCATGCTCCCCAGGCAGGCCCAGGAGGTGCATGATCAGCGGTGGTTACACCAGGCAGGATAAGCAGCTTGGCTCTGCTTAAGCTGGGAATCAATAGGGGATTAATTTGTATTAAACACGCGCTGCAAAGGGAGGGTTCACCCTTCTCCCCGAGGTGGTGTGGCCACGGCTGGGACACAGGGGCCACTGACAGACACTTTGTACACATCACCCTTCAGCACTCAACCACCAGTGACCACCAGAAGCTGGTGAGAGGAGTGCTGGTGTCTAGGGAGAGCACTGGGGAGCTGGGAGCAGTGCCAGCACTGGGCTCCCACTGTTGCAGGAGCACAGGGAGACATCTCAGTTCTCCTTCACGTGCCTCCATGCAGAGCTCGCATGGGTGCTCTGCCTCCGGCAGTGCTTTGTGTTTATGGGGATTTTAAGGTGATTCCTATCATCTGCTTTGTCTTTTGAAGCTATGAGCCAAATGTATTCCCACTGACACCAGCGTGCTTCCATGGGAATGGAATGTGCTCCTTTTGTGCCATGGGAGATGTCTCCACTGAGCTTGGTGAGCAGGGTCACCGTGCCAGCACCTGGTAGGACTTGGGGCTGCATCCTGCTCCTCTGGAGATGAGTTTGAAAAGGGACTTTCTCACTTTCCCTTTCCTAAAATTGCCCTTTAGAGCCTATAAAAATGAAAAGCAGAGCTGAGAGAGACCATTGTCAGTTCTTCCTCCTGCAAAAGCACCTGGCAGGAGGGGTGATGGACACGGGAGGTTGCCAGGACCCCCTGCAGCCTGGCCAGAGATAGCGAACCACACGTGGAGAGCTGCTCAGGGTGTGCTGTACCATGCAGGATCGTTATCAGCACAGCAGAAGTCATGCAGGTGACCTTGGCAGGGACACAGCCTGCCCGACTGGCTGGATTGGCATCACTGCTCCCTCCACTGAGACTCGGTCCCCGGGGAGCAGCCTTTAAGAGAAATCTGGTGTTTGTGACTTGGGGTGTCACATCCCACAGGGACAGTGCCCTGAAGCAGTTCTCCCTGTCTTAGAGAACTGGGAAATGGTGGCAGGGTATGCCCAGCCTTCAGGACAGAGACAAGGACAGAGGTTCTGGGGCATTGCCTCCAGATCAGCTGTTGGTGTAAGTGAGCCAATAAGGGATTCAGGAAAGACTGGTTTGTATGGGTATTATATCCAAAACTATAGTGCATTTGGAAGGAAATGAGACTGTGATGGTTTCTTTCTTTCCTGTGTTTTATGCTGATTCTGTGTGTGCAGAGCTAGGCCTGGAATCAGCCAGGTGCTGCTCCCCACTCCTGTTTCACTTTGGTTTGCTTTCTCAAGAGAGGACAGGGAATAAAAATGTTATTTGCTTTTCTCTGAAAAACTCTTGACATTTTTTCCCATAGCTCTAATACCAGAACTAACCTTTCCCTTGGGTTTTGTTGGAGGAAATCAGTTTTATTGGATGCCTTGGTATTATAGTTCTCCTCTCCCCCTGCCTCCTCCCTTTGTGTATGTTATTTCTTCTCACTGTTATTTTTGTACCTTCTCTCTCCAGCAGCCATTCCTGATGGTGTTTGAGCTATTTGGGCTCAGGCAGTGTCCTCCATCCCATGTCCTGCCTTGAGAGTGTCCCAGCCCACCAGATTGTGGTTTTGACCAAGAGGTTGAGCAGGCAGCATCTTCCCATATTCCCATGTTTGATGTTAAATGGCAAGTGGGTCACCTTCAATAAAATGTGACACACATTTGAAAAATGCAAAACTGAAAGGGAACCCCAGCAAGAGCGATGTTGGGGTTTGGGTTCAGTTTTTCAAAGGCATGAGCTCGTTCTGCCTGCCTGGGTCTGGCGCTACTTCGAGCACCAGCTCAAACCACAGACCTACCACAGAGAAACCTCACACGTGTGAGCTCTCCCCCTCCCGTGGCTTTGTACATACATTGTCTCCTGGGGAAATGCTCCATTTTAGGAAGCAACTGGAAGTGTTTCTAACAAATTATATAAAAATCAATAGACTCCCTGCTGAAGGGTCTGCCTCCTGCAGTGGTGAGGCAGGAGAAGGCATCTTGGTGCTCTGCTCCTGCAGCTCCCACCTCGGCACGAACCTGGTTGTGACAACAGGTTACCCCGAGAGAAATGATAACACCCTCGTGTTCCAGTTTATAAGGTAGCAATCAGATCAGGTCAGGTTTATGATCCACCTAGTTTATTACTATCTCCATTAGTAGCTGCTAGCAGATGTTGGGAGAGAAGGATTATTACTCTCGCAATGCATACTTAGCTGGCAGATTATTGAAATTTCTTTCTAATCCTAAGCAGTTACTTGGGAGGTATAAATCCTTGAGTGATAGCACTTATATTCTCTGTACTTTGATCTTGGCTAGCATAACCGATGATACTCTGATTAATCTGATTTCTGTTCCCTAAAAAGGTATCGTGTCCCTGGTATCTCGAGGCACTGAGTTCCACAGGGAACTGTGCTTCTCATCGTCAGATCTGGACTTTGAAATAATCGAGCTCAGAGGTACCTTCTCTCTTACGTGGGGATTTATACTCCTGTGTCCTTTGAAATTTGTTTCTTCCTTTAAGTGAATCAAATCTCCTGAATATTTTGAGTTTGCCACAGCACAAGTTCCTCCTGTGCTCCCAGCAGCCACGTGCTCTTCCCTGCCCCACATCTGCCTTGTCCCCCTGCTTGGCACAGCACAACCACATGCGGTGTCACAGGTGAGGGACACACTGATTCATAGACCTGTTGTTAATATGACAGTTTTATTTTCCACTCCTATCTGAGAACAAACGAGGATCTCTGGACCATCACATGTACTGAGATCTTTGTGCCTTCATCTCTCCCTCAAATGACTGGGGTTAATTTGGAGCTGCATCAGCGTGCATGATAGGTCCTAATTGTTGTTCCAGCAATACCTTGGATGTGCTTGCCCTGAATTTCCTCTGTCTAACATGCTGTTGAATTCCCTGAATGAGCTGGCTCCTTCCAAAGCCACTTTCACACATATCTAGTCCCACCTGATGTTTTTCCCTCCCTGCCTTCTTCTCAATACATAGGTATTCCCTGCTTAGGATGCTCCACTATTCTGTTCTGCAGCCAGCATTTTGATCCCTGTGCATTGGAAGACATCCTTCTCCTTCACCTTCTGCCCTTTCCCATCCTCTTTGTTTCTCCTTCTCGGGACTGACCAGGCTCAGCTGAGATCTGTTGCACAGAAGAGTGTGCTTGACCTTTGTTTGCTTTTTAGAAGGCACAGTGGCCCCTGCAGCTGAGCAGGGCTTTATAAACCTGTGAGTTCTTTCCAAGAAACTGAATAAAAGCACCTTTAAAGGTCCTTGGAAGAAAAGCTTTACCATGGATTTTCTCAAGTCAAATATCCGCCCTCCCCTGCACTCAGACTTTTTTCTCCTTTCCTCCCACCTGAACAGCAAAAAATTAGGACATGATGGGAAAGGTTGAAATGGATGGCAGTGGTTCTCTAGACTGCAGGCTTGGCATGTCTCAGCCCTGCTGGGCTGTTTGAAGGGAAGACAAATACTGATCTCATAGCACCTTGTGCACACACGGCGGTGTGACCCTGGCTCCCTCCTCGGCACCGGCTGGGCCCCGGCTGGCGCTGGCTCGGGGTCTGGTGCCTGGCATCACGCTTCCAGAGGGAGGCAGAAAGAAAGGCAGAAGGACCAAAAAGAGGATTAGAAAGCAAGGGCCCGTTTGCAGGTAATACAAGCAGAGGTTGTTGGTTTTTTTTCTGGAGAAGATGAACATAAAACCTGGTAACAGCCTTCAAATATGTAAAAGCTTGCAGATGCTGGGCAGGAGGCGGTGACAAATCCTTCCTCCTTCCCTACACCTGCATATTTTTAAATCCCTTGGTATCTTCCCTTGTGATCATTCCCTTTGCTGGAGATTCCATCTGCCCCAGCGTAGCATGAGCCAGGGGAGCAGGTTTACCTCTGCCCCATGCTGTTCTCCAGCACCCTGGAGCCTCTGCCTGCAGGAGCTGTGTCATGCAGAGAGGCTCAGCTCAGAGATCCCAAAGGTTTAGCAACCCCAACTCAAACACTAGATCGAATTGTATTTATCCTGTATCTCATGATTTTGAAGGTCATCTTGCAGCCAGATGAGAGGAGCGTGAAGGGTGTATGGATTGTGCTGCAGGGGGGAGCTCGTGCTTGCTGTGGTCACACTGACAGCAGCCCAACAGCAGTGTGCTTCAGTGGCTCTTGCCTTGCTCTGAGTTTGTGTTGGTGCTGTGCTGGTCACATCAAAGTGCTGCCCTCTAAGCCAAGGATGTCTCCAAGGCTCCTCTCTAGGGCCCACCAGGGTCACAGCAGCAACTGCTGCAACACCCTTCAGCCCTAACATGGGACATGCATGTGTCCTTATGGACAGTGTTGAGTCAGCACCTCCATACTTCTTGCTCTGCTGTAAAATCTTGGAAAGCTGGTGACATCTTGAGCTAGAGATTTCTTCTGGCTCCAGCATTTCAGATGTTTGTGCACTGAATGACAAACAACCGAGTCTCCCCTGCAGCCAGTTCAGCAGGGACAGCAATAGGATGCAGTACCTGCAATGGTCAGATGGGATCCAAACGCTTCCCTTCTCGTTTGCCACTGCCCAGCTCAGCCTTCAGCAGGGACACATCTCTGCAGCATTTATTTATTTATTTTCCCTCCCCTCGCTCCTCAGAGAAATCAATTCCATTCCCCAAACAATGGCGAAGGCCTTGAGGAGATATTGATCTGTGGCAGAGCCAGAGAAAGGAGCATTTGTGACACAGCGATGCTCTTTTGTAAGTAAAAGATAATTACCAGATCATGGGGACACTTGCTGAATAGGATGACATTAAATAGGCATCAGGGTGAAGGGCACCAGGGCCTCGGAATGAAGCACTGGAATAATGCTGTCCTCCCCATCAGCTCCAGCTCCTCCTCCCTGCTTCCTTCTGCCATTTCTCCTACTCCCCACCCCAGCCCCTCCTTTTGTCCCCCAACTCCTTCCACTTTCATCCCTTTCCCCTTGGTTCTTGATTGTCCTGTCTCATCCAAATAAATACCCTGTAACACTGCCCCAAATGCAGCCCCTCCTCACTGGCTGGGGCTCCCAGCTGCAGCAGGGATACAGCCAGAGCAAGCAGGTTCCTGCCCCCCCAAACCAGGGTAGCAGAAGGGGCTGCTCTCCTTGCCTTACTGTTGCTGGTACTTCCAAACCCTGGTTTATTTATTTAAAACCTCTTCAGCAGTACTGACCTCTGTAGTAATGAGCTCCGTGGTGATTTTAGTAGTTTTGAGCTAAGAGGTCTTGTATGGGGCAGGGGGTGTCCCCTGCTCTTAAGTTTCAGCATACAGGACTGGGATAGGGGTGACTGCTGCAGGATCTGGAGCCCAGGTCCTGGTTTGTACTGGCTCAGGAGCTGATGGTGGTCTCTCAGCATGTTGGTAGTAGCACGTGTGCTCAGACCACTCGATTGCTGCTGGGTGTGGGGACCATGCCATAGCTGTGTGGGTGAGCATAAAATCAGGGCTGGGTGTGCTGGAAGGGTCAGTAACTCCTAGAGTAAGAGCAGAGCTGCAAAAGGGATATTCGGGAGCCTTGTCTCCATCTGTGCTGCTCCTGGGACCTCATGGGAGGCTTTCCCTGCTGGAGCAATGCCTGACACTGCCATGACTGATAGTCCAGTTTGGCTCACAGAAGAGCCACAGCAGATTTGTTGCCTGGGCTCTCCAAGGCATCCCCATCAGCTGCCAGCTCCAGGGTTCACAGTCCCAAAGCAACAAGGGCTTGACAAAAGGTGCATTTCCAGATCCCACACTGTCAGGCAGCTTTTCTGCCTGAACTCGGTGTTGTGGGCACTTGGAGCCACATGGGGATGCTGGGTCACAGGGCTGGATGATGATGTGATTCACTGATGACTGGGAGAGCCACTGCCAACTTCATCTCAGGAATTGGCACAGCTCAATGTATGAAAAAACAACCCACAACTCAAAATACTATGTCGTAAAATCTCTGGTTTTATTTACACTTACACTGATAGTATTCTCTTCATTCCATGCTGTTACACTAGAAATGGTTTATGGTGCATTTTGAAAGATTAACGTAAGAGGAATGACCATCAGGTCATGGGCCCTGCAGGTCTGGGAGGAAGGAGAAAGAAAGAGAGTTCCCAATGTCCCCTATGTGGGACATTGGGAAGTGTGTGTCCCATCAGCCATTGCTGACTCACCGTTTCTCTTCCAGATGGTTCATAAAGTCTGACAGGGCCTCCTGAATGCCAGCAAGGTCCGTGCTCCTGCACTCCTAAAAAACCCAGAGAGGTGCAGTCAGCACCTGAATATCTGTGTGGGCAAGTGAGGCCTGGATGCCCTGGTTCCGGAGGTCTCTTTTCATTCCAGCACGTTTCCAAACCCCTCCTCTCCAGCACTTTGGTTCCTCTAACACCTCCTGCCTGTTATCAGCATGGAGCTGAAGATGACTGAGTGCTTTCCCTTGCTCCAAGGGTGAAAGGGCTCTGGTATCTGAGGGTGTGAGCTGATAACAGGCACAGCTACCTCCAGTCCTCCCCTTCAGTGGGCATGGAGTTGGCACCTCTGGCTGGTGCTGCTGCTGTTATTGCTGCCTGGTTCCCGCTGCTCCGCTGCAGCACCTTTGGGTTTTGCACCTTTGGATCCTGTCAGTGAGGTGCAGGGCTGAGCAGGGTGCTGGAGCACGAGCTGTGACTTCCTCGAGCAGCCCCATGTCTGGTGTTATTAAATGTCTCGGAGTTATTCCCTGCCATCACCAGGCGAGAGCCGGCTTCGCAGCCTGACTAGCACCATGCAAAAACACCAGAGTAGGGCACCTTGTGCCTTTAAAATCAAAAATAATAACAACACTAAAAAGCCCATTACCATTATTGAATAAAAGACCAGCAATTTTTAAAAAAAAACCTCTTTTAAATATTGTTGCTGCGTTTCCAGCTGTTCAAATCTTCTGTATTTAGTTATCGTAACAACAGAGTGCTGCGTCTGATTTGAGCAGCGGGGAGGCAGCACCATTGTTCAGGAGGATTTTAAGCAGTTGGGTTTTCTTCCTCGCAGTGGTGCTCTCTCGCCTGTTAGAAGTCCCTTTGTTGCCTTGGCACCTCTGGCCGTGGTGGCAGAGATGGCACCGTGCGTTGGCAGAGGGCCCTGCCAGCGCTTAGCAACGCGGCCGTGCCGGGCAGGTGCCAGGGAGCCGGGCAGTGCAGGAGGCTGCCAGAGGCAGGGCAGAGCAGCTCTGAGCTTCCCCGGGGAGCTCTCACACTGCAGAGTTCATGGGGAGAAGGAAAACAGAGCGAGTGAGGCCCCGGCTGCTGCTGGTGCTGCTGCTGCAGGGAGCACAGGGCTGTCGAGGGAGGTCCTCTTGGCTGAGCCGACCCTGTGGGGAGCAGGAGGTGGGGATGCTGCTGGAAGGGTCTGGCAGGGTCTGGTGGGGTCGGGCAGGGCAGGGGGGGGGGGGGGTGGTGCCGGGAGGGTNGTCTGGTGGGGTCCGACAGGGCAGGAGGTGGGGATGCTGCTGGAAGGGTCTGGCAGTGTCTGGTGGGGTCCGACAGGGCAGGAGGTGGGGATGCTGCTGGAAGGGTCTGGCAGTGTCTGGTGGGGTCCGACAGGGCAGGAGGTGGGGATGCTGCTGGAAGGGTCTGGCAGGGTCTGGTGGGGTCCGGCAGGGCAGGAGGGCGTTTGTGCTGTGTCAGCAGTTTGGCTGGACCGTAAAATCAATTAGGTTGGAGAATAGCTCTAAGATCAGAGTCCAAACTCTAACCTGACCATCACCCTGTTCACCACTAAACCATGTCCCCACGTGCCATATCTACTGGCTGCTAAATCCCTCCAGAGGTGGTAACTCAGCCACTTCCCTGGGCAGCCTGTTCCAGTGCTTAATAACCCTTACAGTGCAGAAGTTTTCCTAATATCCAATCTAAACCTGCCCTGACACAACTTGAGGGCATTTCCTCTTGTCCTATTGCTTGTTCCATGGACAAGGAGACCAACAGCTGCTTGTCTAGAACTTTCTTTCAGGTAGTTGTAGTGAGTAAGAAGGTTCCCCCTGAGCCTTTCTCCAGGCTGAGCCCTCTCAAGCTCCCTCAGCCACTCCTCATAGGATTTGTGCTCCAGACCCTTCCCCACATCCACTGCCATTCTCTGAACATGATCCAGCCCCTCAGTGTCTTTCTTGTCACCAGGGGCCCAAAACTGAACCCAGGATTCGAGGTGTGGCCTCACCAGTGCCCAGCACAGGGGGACAGTCACTGCCCTGGTCCTGCTGACCACATTATTGCTGATCCAAGCCAGTTGCCATTGGTCTTCTTGCCCACCTGGGCTTATGTTCAGCTGCAGGACCAGCACCCCATGTCCTTTTCCACTGGGCAGCTTCTCAGCCACTGCCTGACCTGGCTGCAGAGGTACCCAAGGCAGCGTGCACAGGGTGAGCATCCTGGACATGGGATCCCCATGGTGGCTGCTTGAGCTGGATGAATGACATTACAAAAAAGGACATGGAGACCTGTGTCTTGCTCCTATCTTGGGGGACAAAAGGTCCTTGTTGCAGGTGGCAGTGGGGTGCAGACAAATAACATGGGATGGGGCCTGGCAGCCTCCCTGCAGCAGCGTGTCAAGGGCAGCTTGGTCAGGGCATCATGTAGGTGAGATGATTGCTGAGAACTTTGTTTTTTCATCCCAGTTTGGTGGGGATGGAGAAGAGGGTGGAGGCACCTGGTTGGGAGACTGCAGTAGAGGCTGGGGAGGCCGGAGAAGCAGGAGCAGGCTGAGGACAAGGACACGGCAGATTTCCTTCCTATCGAAAAATGCTATTTTGGTACCATGTCCCCAAGGTGGGGAGGGCTGGCAGAGATGTGCAAAAGCGTGCAAAGACTCTCAGAAACGTCTTGAATGGCCTTGATCAGCCAGGTGGAGACAAACTGCTACCGCGCAGCCTCTGGGGACCATGGGGGCTGGTGAGCCCAGTGTGAATGACACGCAGTGTACCTGTGTCCATGGGACAGCCGACATGGGCAGAGCCCTCAGAGGAGGTGGCAGAAGTGGCACAAGGTCACAGTGTGTGGCACAAGGTCAGCAGGTGGCTGGCAGTGACCTGGCCCCTCACCCATCACGTTTCGGGTGCTGGGCCACACGAAAGCTCTGCAAACAGGAGTGACCACATTGTCCCTGGGCTCCTCGCCACTGCAACGTGTTCCCCAAAAGGTTACCTCCAACCAGAGGCGCATTGTGGGTAATGAGATGCAAATTGATAGCAAGACAATAAGACTGTCTTGTGAGCCCTTCGACAGGGGCCAGTGTTTAAAAGTCAGCCTGATTGCCTCGCTGGCAATTTGCATAGCATTAACCAGAGAGATTTTCTTTTTAAACTTGAACTTTTTTTTTTCCTAGAGGTCACCTCAAAGTAATTACAGCTCTGGCAGTCGCTTCATGAAAGAGAACTCTGTGGTTGTGGCTGGAGTGTGAGGAGGGGACTTACCCAGTATTGGGAGCGGGAACTCCTGTCCACGTGAACTGGGGTGGGTTTTAGTGTGTGCACTGAGATAGTTCAGTGAGAGAGTCCCACTGGGTGTGTGTGGATGCTGAGCACTGCGTCTGCTATGGGAGACACCAGGGCTTGAGCCCCAGCACATGAAAGGGGTCAGTCCTCTCTGTTGTTATCTCCAGTGCAGGTACAGTCTCCTCCTGAGCCTCACCTGCTTTGCTGGGCTGGAAGGGGATAGGGTGACCCCACTGCCCACTTGGGATGCTGTGGTGAAGCAGGTTGGGAGAGCCAAGCCCTGGGTTGTTTGCACCTTCTCCTTCTCCACGGTGTAGTTCAAGAGGGGATTTCCAGCTTTTTTCTTTGAAGTCATGGTAAAAGTGACTGGAGACCTCAGCCAAGGAGTTCTACAGGAGAGTGGCATCAGACTTCTGGGGGCACTGTGGCTGCTCTGCATTGACATGGGCCATTTGCTTTGACAGTTGAATTCTTTGGATTTTAAGTGGGCAGATGTCCCTTAGTCTTGCAGTTGGACAGGATTATTATCTCGGGTCACTTCCACCTGAACTGTTCCGTTCTGTTCTACTCTCCTGTTCTGTACTCTGGTTTTTAGCAGGTTGATTGCTTAGTGCAGATCTTTGTAACCCATTTGGTTCGACCTAGGTGAGGAGCAGTGCTTTCCCTGGCAGCTCTGCCAGCGCTCCTGAGGAGCAGCCTGGAGCAGTGAGCAGCTTGGAGGGAGATGGGGCTGCCCTCTCCTCCCCAGCAAAGTGCCTGCCTGGCCTGCGAGCAGGCGTGAGGCTCTGCAGAAGTTCAGCTGTGCTGCTGCAAATACAGAGCCAGGCACTGCTCTGACAGAGCACCTCTTGTTATCGAGGCTGTCTTCAAGACACGAAGCACGTGCTCCGTGCTCAGCCATCCCGTGTGGACATGGGATGGTCGCTCCAGATGGTGTCTGTCGGGCGGATGGGCTCTGCCACCGGCTGTGCCGCGGCGCGAGCGCTCCCTGCAAGGCAGCACAGCCTTGCCGTGGGAGGCAGCGAGTCGGGGCAGTGATGGGTTTGAAGAGCCAGCTGGATGGTTTTATCACCATTAATATCATTTGTAGTTATGCAGGCCATGGCTATGATACAAATAATTAAATCTCATGCTTCACAGCATCAGCTGATCGCTTGCTGCAGTCAGGAGTGAATCTCCTACACAGAGCGCACACGAGTGATTAGCTCTGTTAGAGGGGCTGGTTTAGATCTCCTTCCTCTGGCTTGTTCCTCAGTTTCCTTCCTCCTGGCCGCAGCTGTGAGGTTCAGCATCAGGACATCCCTTTCTCCTCCTTCACAAAAGCCCTGCTGTTGTAGGATGCTGGAGATGCTCAGAGGAGATGCCATTCCTGCTCCTGCTGCCTGGTCTGCAGGTAAATCTGCCTGCTGGGGCATCCTCTGCTCCTGCCTAGGGGCTTCAAGCCACGTGCTCATTTTCCTCCCACCTTCCGGCAGTCCTCGGATCCTGAATCCTTGGGATCTTTCTCTCTGGGCTGCCACAAAGCACCAATTGTCTCCTGCCAAGCCAGTGTGTGTGGCCATGACCTCATCTCAAAGTTCTTCAGCCTCCTCCTCCTCGTCATCACCTGGAGAGGTTCCATTTTCCAGGCTGAAGCCAGCTGGATACACACACATCATTTCCTTTCTCTGTGGCATCGTTTTACCCTGTCTTTTAGCAGATTATCGGAGGTGTTTGGCCCGAGAGCAGAGCTCACAACACTCCTCTGGGTTTGTCAGCAGCTCTGGCACCCTTGATGTCTTCTCCATTCCCTGAGCAGTCCCTTTCTGGGATGAATCCTGGCCAAGCCTGGAAGGATGAAGATCAGCAGTGTGATGGCACCAGATTATGGACCAACACTGTCTTAGCAGGTCACCGTGGCACTGTTCCTTCTTAGCTGGGAACAGCAGAGCTGTTCCTATGACTGTGTGCCTCATCAAGGGAATCAGGGTGGGAAAACTGAGCAGAGAATATTTTTATATTTTTCCTTCTAAGTTTTTTTTCCTCTTTCCCTCTTTTTTTTTTCCATTCCTAAAGATTGAGTATAATCAGAGCTAATCAGAAAATTATGAGCTGTCTGATTGCTGATTAGATTCCTAATGTTAATATAGTCAAGAAGCCTCTCTTAGTGTTGTATTTTAAGGGAAGTGTAAAAATAACATCTTAGAAGGAGCAAACCAGAGCTGCTGGAGCAGCAGGAAACCCAGCACTGGCAAAGGAGAGCAGGGTTTCACCACTGGCAGGAATTCAGGCCAGCAGAGACGGAAGGGACAGGACCTATCCAAACTGTATCCAAGTGTGAGGGGGCTGCAGAGCCTGGGAGGAAGAGCATAAAACCAGCTCTTCCCACAGGTTAGTCCTGGAGCACACCCAAACCTCAGAATTTTGCTGCTGTGCCCTGGAAGAAGGCCTGCAGCTTCCTTACTCATTTCCCTTCCCAACAAAGAGAATTTTCACAGATAATTTAGTTCATGCATCTGCCAGCACCATGGCCCACCTCACCTGCTGCTGCAGGCAAGGGGCAGCCTCAGGTGATGAGGAAAGGAAGCCTGGAATGTGCCCAACACCTCTGAGTGGGACCTGCAAAGACCTGCTGATAGTGGTGGAGCAATCCACTTGAGATACCCTCTGGGGTGCTGGTGAGCACAGAGAGGATGCTCCTGATCCTGTTGGGAGCTGAGAGAAATCCTTGTTTGCCTATGCTTGGCTGAGCCATTGCAAAAATCTTCAGAGCCTTCCAGAAGCAGATTTAGAGGGAGAGATGCTGCACGGTGGTGGCCCAGGACTGAGATTTTGCCCTTTTCCTGTATTTAAGCACTGAGGATCAGTCCATGGGGCTGATGCCTCGAGCAGTGCAGTGGAGCTGCCAGCCCTTTCCACCACTTTCCTCCGCAGTCCCCGCCAGCAGCAGCTCAGCACTGACTCTGGGGCTGAATGCAGGTATTATGTTCTGGCACACCAATGTTCCTGTTAATAAGCTCCTCGCCATTCACAGGGTGTTTTACTTTGATTCATCCCAACGGCAGTGCTGTATAATGGACTATATACTGTAATTGTCCCCCATTGTCACCACTTAATAACTTAGTATGATGTTATCGCAACCATTCGCAGGTTTTTTTGCAAACTTTGATGAATAATATTTTGTTCTTAGTGAATTAAAAAAAAAAAAAAAAGAGGGAATGGTGAAAAGAGGCAGAAGTTGGACAGAAGTCTGCTCTAATTGCAGAGTGAGTTTAATAATAGAAATGTCCGTAGCGGCGTCCAGGCTGCTTTTGTTTTTGAGTCTCTGGGAACATCCGCTGGGCCAGCCGGGATGGAGCTGTTATTAAATACCATTTAGTTTTTAAAACATCTTGATCAGCAGGAATTGGCTCTGTGCTTGGGGAATTTATTTTGCTTTGCTTCTCTTGACAAGCCCAAGCTCAGACACAGCAGATGGGATCCACGTTCATTTCCACAGGGATAAGAGGTGTGATATCCATGGGGTGATGCTCATGGGGTGGGTGCAGGAGCCATGAAATGATGAACATGAGTGCAAATGTTGGTCATTCTGCTGTGGATGGCTTGGGCATGGCAACAGCCTCAACATCTGTCAAGATATTTGGGGAGAACTTTGGGCTCAAGGTTGAGCAGCTGCAGGTAGAAGAGCTGTGCTGGAGCCTGGACAAGCATCTTCTCCATGTTTGACCTCACTGGCTGCCTCTCCAGGTTAGATGTGCAACATCCCACCAAATATTCGTGACTCCCAAGCACTTGTCAGCATCTCTGAACACTTATGGTACCTGACTCCGTGTCTAGCAGCGGAAGGAAAAGTCCAGACGAGATGAAACCCTGAATATAATTAAAAGGAAGGTGGGGAGGTGGATGCCTGGCTTGGAGTGCCCTGGGTGGGAGGCAGGGGAGGGCTCCTTGGCATCACGTAGGGACCTAAATGAGTTTTTCCCTGTAACACATGTCCTGACCTTTTTTTAAAAATGAAATCTATTTTATTAATTTTTTCTTTTTATCAAATCCGTCCATGAAACATTAAAGATATGACTGTGGAAAAGGTCAAGAAACGTGTAGTTGTTGAAAACTTGTTCCACTTGATGGCTTTTCCCTTAGGGAAGCTCCTCCACGCTTTCTCCTCCCCCACCTCGGTCTTTAAAACAGAAAGTGTCAAGTTGCCTTGAATTTTGGGTTTAACAGAAACAGGAAAACATGTTCCTGGAGCAGGACAGAGGGAAGGGCACTGCAGGTTCCCTTGGGGAGCTGCTGTGTCAGCCCAGCATTGTCACAGGGAAAACTTGAGCTGGGAAGGATTTCTCCCTGCAAACACAGACCCCAAAGGAGGGTTGTAGGGTCTCCATCCATGCCGGAGCCATGTGCCTCAGGGAAGGGAGAGGCTTCTCAGGGGGCTGGTCTGCAGTGAGGACGTATTTCAGGCAGAATTAATAAAGACAAAGCCCAAGAAATGTATGTAGTGGTAAGTTGTCCTGGGTTCAGGACATGTGCTTTGAGTCCTTCTTGTTGAGATGGATGAGTATTGAGGTCACTGTGAGCTGTCACATTGGGAACAGCCATTTGGTGGCCTCCTGAACTTGCTCCCTTCCACCTCACTGAAACTTCCCCACTCCACCTGGAGCCACTGGGGCGTCTTTGCTGTTTTTCTGAAAGTTTGAGCAAAGCTGGTTCCAGCTATTGTCCTTGTTTTTAGAGCCACAGACCACTAAAAAGCCCTTTTTATGACTTCTTGCACTGCAGTGGCTTTTTTTTGGTGTTTAAAACTGACAGTGTCAACTGCTCTGCTCGTGTTTCTATCACAGTAGCAACGGGGGCCTGAGTAACTGCTCAGCGTGTCCGACCCCTCTCATACTGCAGCTGGTGGCACTGGAGGACATCAGAAAGATGTCACACGTGTCCCTGGAGGATTTCAAGTGGAGAGGTTTTGGGGGTTTCTCTTGGGGTTTGCCAGAGTTGTGGGGTGGTGGTATTTTGGGGCACTCTCGTGGGAATTTGTGCACGCTGCAAATCTGCCTTAGCATAAAAAGCCGCTAGCGGAGGAGCTCTGGCTGTGCCGGGATGTGCCACACGGAAATCCCCGGGCGGCAGCAGATAATAAACGAGGTGCTTTTTAAAGCTCGCACATCACAGCGCAGCAAGAGGTGATGCCTTAAAATAAATCGATTGTAAGTGGTTTCCAGTACAAACTTTCAACAGCCTCCGCTTGAATGAAAGGCAAAGAGCTAAAGGGGAGCATTTCAAAGGCACGAAAGGCTTCATGCCCGTGGAGCAGGGAGTCAGGGGCCTGCCAGGATGCAGGCTGCATTTTGGGTTTTCGGGGATGCCCTCCTGCATCTCACAGGAGCTTCTATATTGTTGGCACCATGTGGGGAACCGCAGGGAAGGGAGAGCCACTCCTTGAACTTCTTCTCATCTTCATGTGGGACTTATTTCTCCAAAATACGTAAGGATAATGATAAGGAAGGATTTATTTTTTTTTCTTTGAAGACTCTGGCTGCTAAGACCTGGCCGGGCAAATTCCTCTTTCTCCTGCCCAAGTGACAAGCTGTATCACTTCCTTTTTTTTCCCCTTTATTTTTAAAAACCTTATTCCTCCAAGCTCTAAGTAAAATTGATTTTCAAGTGCAACTATCTCTTATAATTGCTGCTGAAACGCCTTGTGGTTATTGCAACGGATTTTGAACTGTGGCAAGTCCTTCTTGATGATCGTAGCAGGAGGTCCACAGAATATTTGAGTGTGGTTTAGGAAGCACCGTTTGTTTGAATGTTTGGGGTATATTTGGGAGGAGACAGGGCTGGAGCAGTGGGCTGAGACGGTGATTAACATGCTGACCCTTCCAACACTGCAGAAGCTGAGCCTGCCCGGGGACCTCATGCCAGAAGGGGCCATCTCCCAAAATCCTTTGTGGGAGCCATGTCCCTCCAGTCACCCATCCCATGGGAGCCACTGATATGCACTGATATGGGGGGAAAAGGAGATGGAAGGAGCCCAGGGCAGCACCATCTCCTCCTCCACAGCTTGGTGAATCGTCTGCTGTCACACTTCCCAGCTCTGACCTTCCAGCAAATGCATCTTGACCTGAATTATTTCTGGTCATCTGAAACCTTATTGTGCAGCAAGCAGCTGCTTGTCACCCAGCAGGAGAGTCCCCAAGCCCTTGCAGTTGTGGCAGAGCTCTGGCAGATGTGCTGCACTGTACCAGGATGCTGTGTTTGTGCCCAGTAACTCACCTGCCCTGCCCCTGCTGCCGTCTCCCTGCACATGGCAGGACCCTGGCACGAGCTGTCCCCAAAGCAGACAATGACAGGAGCTGTGGGTAGCAGCACCTACCCGGCTTTTAGCCTGGCAGCCCACCACCGAGGGGCTTGGATTGGGATGGGCAGCTCTGACACTGCTGGGACACATCTGTCCAACCCAAAACCAAGAAACAACTCTGGAGCCACATTTCTCGGGTGGTTTGTACCCATCACCCCTCCAGGATGCTGCTGACATGCCCCAGCTCTTCAGCACCTCCTGGGAGGCAGCCATCAATATTCCAACTTCATCCCAAGAGAGACTTTTTTCCTTGACAGCTAGAATTTTAGACTTTCACTGGTCTGACTACTGTGGATGTGGTAGGAACTTCCATCAGGAACAGACTGGGCTGTCTGTGCCTTGCTCATCTTGTGAGCTGGTGCTCCAAAAGAGAGCAAGAGGTGTGAAATGAGCACCATTTAAAGTTGCTGGGCAGACAGCTTGGAGAGCTGTGCTGCCACAGGGCAGCTGAATGCTGCTGCTTGGCTCTCCTCTGGCTGAGTGTTGGGATCTCGGAGCAGAGGTCCCTGCTTTCCTCTTCATCAACTACAGAAGATGCAGAAGGCTACCGTGACTGCAAATAGCCTGGCAAAGGGGATGGAGGAAAATGATTTTTTTCATGGGAGGCAAGTGTGCCTGGTTTGGCTTCCCAAGGGACCACCTGCATCCCAAAGCCGGACAGCAGCACATTCCAGCAGGACTTGAGCATGATGACATTTAGCAGTCATTTAAAGTAGTCTCTAATGCAAGAGCAAACTTTGCTGCCATATGTCCAGGGTGAAGGGCAGGAGGATGCGGGATGAGGCAATGCCAGTGTGGCCAAATGTTCCTTCTGCTGACTCCACTCAGAGGAAGGGGATGGTGAGAGAGGCCAAGCCTGCCTGCACCTGTTCCTGGCCTCATCTCTCCATCCTGCATCCCACAGCTCTGTCTCACTGCTGATGGAGGTGGGGACAGATCCTGCACCCTGGTGTGTGCCCTTCCCTCCCCAGGAGGGATGAGGCAGGAGCCAGGGAGGGTCTGAGATTTTGCTATTGCTGGTGTCCAGGAGCAAGTGTCCCCATGGGTTTACAGGGCACAGTGCCCCTGCCCTCCTCCTCCCCTCCTGGGTGACAGGGAGCAGGGGCAGGGCTGCTCTCTGCTTGTGATTTTGGAAAGCAAGTGTCCACCCTCATGGAAGACAGGAACTGCAGGAGAAGGGTAACAGAGAGAGGCTTTTCTGCAAGGGCAGAAGAGCTGAAGAGAGCACCAGGCACGGCTCATGCCGCAGGACGCCTGGTTCTCTGCACTGTCCTTTTGCCCTTGGTGCTTTGCTGTTTGTGGGAAGTTAAGCTCTTGTGGAGACCTGAGCGATATTTTGGAGTAGGAGAAACACCCTGAGCAGTGACGCTCTCCCTTTCCTCACCATCTCTGCAAAGACATTGGTACCTCTCTTCTTGAGATGTTTCACTCCTCCTCTCCCTGTGGTTGTTGGGATGGTGGTGGTGTTTCCTATTGGTAAAAACTGGGGCTCTGGAGAAGGAGAAGCGAGAGATGCTGACAGGGGAACAAGAGCCACATGCTGCTGGCCTGCAGAGCCATGAGTTACTGAGGTGCTCAGTGAAATGATGGAAGTTGTGCCTCTGGGGCTCATCCCAGGCCCCCAGTGCCAAGTACTGGATGTCCCACTGCCCTGTATGGGGTCTGCAGCAGCTCTGGCTCTGGTTTAGCTCCAGCTTTGCACTTGTGACCTCACTGCTGGCAGGGCTGGCTCTGCAGAGGTGTCCCTGCTCCCAGCCCTGCCAGACCCCAGCAGTGAGCACCAGCTGGTACAGAACCGAGGTCTGGGAGCCCTTGGAGGATTTACCACGTGCTCTTTGCTAGTCACTGGGGCTTTATTTGCCCTCCCACGAGCAGGAGAATGTTAGCAGCCAGTGCTGGCTCCAGCTCCATCCTCCCTCGTGCACAGGCTGGATCCAGGCACAAGAGAAGGAGAGATGGGCTCTATCCATCCCTCTCCTTCCGCACAGCCAAGGGAGTTATTGACAAACAAGTTAGTGCTTTGAAAGAAAAATGCCGCAGCATATTTGAAGCTGCCTCCATGATCAATACTGAGCCGTGGCTGAGCCTGCTGCCGACTGGATTTCAGATGACGGCTGTGGGGGTAATAAGAGCCCTGGGATCAACTGTCTCGGAGATTATTACAGGATGAGATGCTTCGCTGCTTTACAGTGTTTACTCAAGATTTATATTCCCTATGTGTACATAAGGGGGTTGTCGTCTTTTGTCGCTGGTTGATCATTTTTTGATGGCCACACGTGCGCTCCTGGTAGGGTTTGCATAGGGGTGAATTCTGTGAATGGGGAGAAGATGTGCTGGGGAGGGGAGAGAGAGCTGGGGTGGAGGCATCCTGGAGCTGGTGGCAAGAGGTGGGACCATGAGAAGGTGCCCTCTGCCCTGATGCATGCAGGCAGACAGGATGGAGACATGTGAAGCACATGGAATGGGCTTTTGCCTTTCCAGATGCTCTGCAGTGACAGGTGAGACTTCAGGGTGCCCTGGCCATGGAACAGGGTTGGTACCAGAGGAGAGGGCTTGTGCCATCCTCATTCCTTCATTATGGAGGAGGAAGAGCTGCAAAACCAGCTCCTGGGGGATGCTCCTGCCTGGGGCTTGGGTTCTTTGGCTTTGTCATGTGTGTTTGGTTTTCACCTTCTTGCCTTAACCTTTCACCAGCATTTCCTGGGAGGAGGGCAGGAAGGTGTGATGCTGTGTGGCACTCCCCAGCCTGGTAGCACAGGGCTATTTGAATCTCCAGCAAAGATGTCCCCTCCCAGCTGTGTGCTGGGCTGCGGGAGGTTAATGCACTTCAGAGCCTTGGGGAAGGCGCTGCGATGAGGGTGATAAGAGCCTCGCTGAGGGAGTTAAATGAAGGCTTAGCAGGAGTGGCTTTCCCTCGGAGCAAATATCCCTGGGCACACACAGCTGCTGCGTGATGGGCCTTTGCTAGGGCTTCCACACTGGCTGTGGGGAGAGGCCAGGAACACCATCCCAGACTGCCTGAGGAGCATCCCCCAGCATCGACAGAGGCTTGGGGTGCCTGTGTGGAGGCTTGGACACAGGGGTGGCATTGCTGCTGTTACACAGGGCTGCTCAGTCTCCTTCTGCAGAGTGTTTGCTGTAATCCTGTTTTATAAATCCAGCCTTGGTCTTTGGCCTCCCTGGGCTCTGCTCTGCTGCTTCCCAAGTTAAACCCACTGATCTGACAGAGGCAGGAGCAGCCAGGGCATGCTTATTGCCATGGTGGGGCTGGGAGAAGAGATTTAGTAAGTCATTGGACCAGTTTCCTTCAGAAAGAGTCTGTGTCAAAATATCGGAGCAATGCAGGATAGCCCCAGGGGTGATGAGGGAGAAGGGGTGGCAAGGAGGAGGTGAGCATCACCTTTGAGTGTCTGCTCCATCAGAGACAATCAATCCTCCTGCGTGCTGGCCCCTCAAGCAGTGGGGATGCCAACATCAGGGATGGTCCCTTCCACTAGAGGGGAGGTCGTGGTCCCTGCCTGTGCCAGCTCTGGTGCTCCGAGTTTTCCCCACCACCACAACCCCAGCAGCTTCAGGGCATCAGACCAGCTGTCCCCAAAAGGTGCTGCTGGGGGTGAGGGCACGTGGGTGAGCTGTGCTCAGGGTGGGGCGAGTGAGCATGTGGGGCATCGGGCTGAGGAGCGAGGTCCTGGAGCAAAGCCAGGGAAAAGCAGCAGCCACGTGTCTGGAGTTGCCATCCTCTGGGCAGACGGATGTTCGCCCACCTTGTTGCCCCTTTCCTTTCCTGCACAGCTTTTGGGAGGGAGGGCACATGCCCAGCTGTGCCACCTTTGCTGCCACCTGCCCATCCTGAGTCCATGGCATCCCCGAGGCTCCTTAATCCCAGGCAAGCTGGCATGCTGAGCAGGGAGCTCCTGATGGATCTGCCCTGGTGAGCAGCGAGGCGGAGAGGAGCTCCACGCGGAATACAAACGAGGCCGGGGCACGATAAGCCCATGCAGCACCTTCCCCCTCACACACCCCGCTGACGGGATCTCCAGACACCAATCCCTTGCAAATCTCCTGTTGGCCTTTCCTGACCTTCAGAGTCGTTTCAATTCAGTGTTTTCAGCCTCTAAATCTCCTGTCCTTAGCCCTGGGTGACTTCTGGGGAAAGAACCGTGTTCCTTAAAGTGCCAGGGCAGTCTCTGCACCACAGCCTGCTGGAAATCTGCAGGTATTTCACAGCCATGGTTTATTTTTGGCAATTCCTCTAATTTTTATTGCTGTTTGAACCCCCCAATTGACAACCCCAGATCTGAAATCTGGAGAGGTTTTGGTGGCTGCCCTGTACCCTGCCAGCCTCTCTGGTGCACTGCCTGCATCCCGGGCATCTCACAGTCCCTGCACGCAACACACCTTGAGCTGGTCTGATTGATCTGTAACACTTGAAAAATAATGGTTTAATCATTATTAAGGATTAGAAATAATCCTTGAGCTGTATCGATCACAATAACATTATTCATGATGAACTCATTTGGCATTAATGGGGACGTCCTGCAGCAGTGTGTGGCTCCGGGTAGACCCGTCACCTTCCCTGGGGAGCCGTCAGTGGGGTTTGCAAACCCTGCCCTAACAAATAACTCCAGGTCCTGCTGTCTCAAATAGCCCCCCTTGGGGGACCCATTCTTATTGGCACCGTTTTGGAGGGTCCTGAATCCAGCAATCACCCATCCTGTTCATGTCAGCAGCCCATCTCCGGGCAGGGGCTGGATGGGCTCCCTCCAGCACCAGTCAGGGATGTGATAGGATGGGACTGCTCCCATGGGAGCCCCCCCGTGGCATTGCTCTGGGTTTGCCCCTGCACAGGGATGGAGGCGAGCAGAGCATCCCCTGTTGCAGAGGAGAGATGATTGGCTGCCTGCTTGGCCCCTCTCTCCTCCCAGTCACCATCTTGATCATGGGACTCAAATGTCTTCAGTGAAGAAAATGCTCCAGAAGCAGCAGCTGTAGGGCTCTGGGGGCACTTCTCCTGGGTGGATGTCGGGGGCAGCCAGGAGCCAGCACATCACCCTGCTGTGCCTGTGCCACCCTGCTGCGGGCTCCCCCATTCCTGCAACGTGCTATTTATCAAACAAGAACATCTGGACTTCTTTTTTTTTTTTTTTTTTAAACCAAAATTGTGTCTGGTTTGACTTTGACAAATTGACATTTTCCAGAGGAAAAATATCTTCTGTCAAAGTGTCATTCCTGGGCATAGCTGTCCCTTACTGCACCATTTGCAACCCTCCAGGCACTTCGCACAAGGCAATGAATAGTTAAAGATGTCCATAAATCTTACCCCAGCCCATAATAAACAAACACACTCTTATCAAGTATAGAAAAATGCATATTTCATCACCACTGCCTTAAACGCGACTCAGAATAAATGCTTGTCTTTAATCAGCCATCTCAGTATATAAACAGAGCACAAAAGCTTGGGGGGATGAGGTACAGAATTGGGCCACGGATTTCCTAGGCAGCTCTTGGGGGCAGGGATGTGGCTGTGCAGGTGAGACCATGAAAAACTGCCCTGAAAATTCATATCACTTGGCTTTTCTGTCCAGCCATGTGTTGTTTCCCATTCCCTTCTGCCTGCCACTGGAGCCATAAGGATTTTGCTTCAATGTTCAGCTGATAGCTGATCTTTCCCCTTGGATGCTGGCCACTGAAAGCAAGCACTTTGATTTGGAAATCAAGATTAAGAGAAAGAGAAAAGATTAAACAGGAAAGTTTCGACCAGTACGTGCCAAGATTATGCAGCGATGGATTCGTGTTTCTCTGCATCTGATAAGAACAAGCTGCATTCTCAGGCTGGGGAGGGCCAGATCTGTGATGTCTTTCACCTTATTTTTGAGTGTCTGTGCTTTGCCATGCTCATGGAGATACAGCATCTGCTGCCATGGCCCTGCCCAAGCCACCCTGCCAAGGCTTGGGCTGCCACTCTCCTGCATGGGCAGCGGGGACACTGTGGCACCTGGGGACTTCCTTCCCCCTGAGCATCCATTTGGAAGGGCTGAGACATTTTGCATCCCCGTGTGCTGATGGAAGTGCTGGTGACAGTGGGGACAGCAGCTGTGACCTGTGGCTGTGCCCAGGGCTCCTGTGTGTATGCTCTTATAGCTGGCCACTGTTCAGACCCTGGGGAAATAATTTTCCAGGGTTATCACTGGACTTCACTGCTGCCCCTGTGGGCTCCCACTGCCTGCCACATCCCTAATGAGCAAAGGAGTGCTTTTTCATCCTGGGATCTGTGGTTCATGGTGTGGAAGTCATGTGTGTACTAGCACTGGGAATCTTGTGTTCATTATGTGAATCTCTGTGGTGCTGCCCAGGTGGTGATTTGGGGTTGTTATTTAGCCCAAGATGTCACCCCATTGTCAGTGCTCCTTCCTCCCAACCAGTTCAGTGTCTGAAAGCAGCCAGGGCTCGCCTCTCTCCCCGTGCTCTGGCTGCCAGCACCACTAGCATGGAGCAGAGCGTGTCCATCCTCCCGTAGGGAAATTATCTGCAGGGAAATGAGGAGCAGGCAGGGCAGGAGCCTGTGCTGTAAGGCACATCTTTGCTCGCTGTGTCTCCCACTAACTCTAGGGAGCCCTCTAGGGACTGCAACAGCCTCGAAAGCCTCAGGGCCTGTTAGCCCTGTGCAGATTAGCCCCTGGAGCTGAGACTTGGCAGTGTGTATTCCCTGGGAGCCTTGTACAGCGGATGGCTGGTGGGGAGCAGGCTGTGCTGAGTGCTGCAGGACCAGACATAAACCCTGTGCCCCTGTCAGCAGTGAGTGTCCGGCACCCAGGGGCCTGGGTGGCCCTGGGCTCCGTGGGCTGGCTCAGGACACCAGGCTGCCTCCCACGGGGTTCTGGTGCTGATCAGGGTGTACAGCCCTGGCAGGCAGCTCCCCAGGCAGCTGCCCACAAACTGTGCCTGGGGCTGGTCAAGGGATGGAGGGAAACGTGCTCGTTTTGCTCGTGGCTTTATTTTCTTAGTGATGTGGAGAGGATCCTGTGGAAAACCTCTCTGTCCCCTTTGGCTCCACAAAAGGCCAGATTGCAGCTTCTTCCAGGCACTGCAGTACCCCAGGGGCTGCCCAGTCTCCAGCCCTGCCCTGCTGCACCCTCTGTGCTGGTGAGGGGTCTCATGGCTGAGCATCCAGTGAGGCTGCCCTGGTGCTGAGCATCGCCCCATCCTGCTTCTGGCAAATGCTGGTTCCTCTGGTTACCCCAGTGTGGGCATGGGTATATGAAGGGGTTAAATCTGGGTCGACAGCACTGTGCACCTCTGGGCCCCAGCACTGGGGCATTTCAAGGGGGTTTTTGAGGTGGTTTTGAAGGGTCTGCCCTGCTCTGCACAGAGCTGGGGGCTGTCAGTGCAGGGACCTGGGTTCCGCCCTTGCCCTGTGCACCAAGAGCCTGCCCTGCTCCGGCGGGCTGCCGACAGCTGCCGAGCTGCAGGGGCTCGGCCCTGGCTGAGTTCAAGTGGCAGCCATTCCCCTGGAGATAACTTTCCTGGCTTGCTCCAGGAAAGGCAGGAGCAGGCAGGAGACACTGGCTCCCTGTCCCTGGAACACCCTTCCACGGTGTTCCCACCTGCCCACAATCCCTCCTCCTGCCCCTTGCCAGTGCAGCAGAGGGGTGCTGCAGGAACCCCCAAACAGATGCTGGGTGTTGGGGCAGCACCCATGGTCCTGGGCTGGTGTGGGCAATGCCTGAGTCCTCTTGCTTTCCCTGGGCTCATTTCTCCTCTCCCTCTTGCTTTGCAGAGACTTGCCAACGCAGCAGAGAAGTTCCAGAAGGCTCACCACTGGCAGGACAACATCCGGGTAAGGCTCCATGTGCACTCCCACCCCTTCCCTCCTTTGGTATGGCTCTTGGCACAGGAGTCACTGTCCCATCCCTCCTTGCCCATGTTCTTGTCCCCGTCGTGAGTCGCCGCTGCCGAGCTCGGCACGCCCCAGCCCCACCGCCTGCCACCGCTAATGAGAGCAAATGAAGTGATTTTGAGCTCGTTTGCAGCCTCGCCTCAGCCTGCACACACCGTGAGGAGAAGGCAGGAGGTGAAGGTCACACTGACAGCTCAGCTCTGAGGGGGTGGGGGCTGAGGAGACTCCTGCTCCCCCCATCTCCGGCAGCCACTGGGTTTGGTGCCGAGGGGGGCCTTGCACGGGGTGACAGCGGAGGTGGCTCATCTGTGGCACACGCCAGCAGTTGCGGCGGGGGCTGTTTCTGGGGAAGGAGCAATCTGGGCTGGGAGAGGGAAGACGCGGGTTTAATGATTGCATTTGACTTTGTAATTCTGGCGGTGATAGCACTCAGCGGGAACCTGAAGGATTCTGTCTGGAAATGCTCTCAAATTATAACCATAATACAAAAGGAAGGAAAGATTGTTTTTCTCCTAGTGCGAATGGAGTCTGCGATAAAAAATACTCCTGAGCCACCCAGCTCCTTCCTCTTGGGTAGGGCCACATCCTGCCCAGCCCTGAGAAACTCCCTGCAGTCACTGAGGGGACAGCCTGGGGACAGCCCCACTGCCAGGCTGTGCCGGTGTATTTTGGGGGGTATTTCACGGTCTGAGCTGCTCCTGCTCACACAGACCTTCCTGCCATAGGTGATGGTCACCAGGGCTTGTTGTGGAGAGGAAGAAGTGGGAGGAGCAGAAGAGAAGGCAAGGGGTTGACCTTCCTGGCTTTCATTTGTCATGTGGCCAGTGTGGGGTGGACACTGGTGGCTGATTCTGTGTCCCACGGGCACCCAAGGAGCAGGATGAGCTCACAGGGGTCTTCCTGGCTGTATGAGAGCACTGGTGAATTACTGTCACCTCCTCCCAAGAGGCCAGTGGAGAGGAGGTGAAGAGGATAATGAGATTTGGTACAGGCATCCTCTGATGCCAGTGCTGGTGCCATGCCAGGACCTCGGCTCAGGACTCCCAAGGAAAGCTGAGAGAAGTGCAGGGCAAGCTTCAGGCATCTCCATCCCTAGTGTTGGCCCAGTCTCGTGTGTCCTCCAGGGTCAGGAAACACATGCCCGAGCAGCACCTGAAGCTTGGGTGTGGGTACCCCAGGGACATTGTGATGGCCCCATGCACCCCGTGTTGGGCTGGCACCCCGGGTTGGATGCCTTGTGACCAGGGCATGTGCAGGGCGGGCAGAAGTGGCACAAGGTCACTGCATTTTGTAGCAGTCTTCGGGTCTTCTGCTCATCCTCTGGAACGCAGGGATGGGCTCCTGCTGCAGGGGTTCTTCGCAGCCCTAGAGAGCTCCTTCTCCAGCCAGACCTGGCTGCCTTCCGCTGCCAGGGGAATAATAGTCAGGATACAAAACATGCTGGGAAAGGCTACAGCACTGGGGAGCTCTTGGCTCATTTTGCCATTCACGGCACAAACCTTTCAGAAATCCACTTTCATAGAAAAAAAATATTTTTAATAGCACTGTTTGCAACCACTTAATCAAGGTAATTAGGAGCGAGTCACCCAGAAACAATGTGCAGCGATGCGTCACCGCAGAGCTCGGCACAGCTTTATCAGGACAGCCCAGGCCTGGCTGGGACACTTGATGGACTGGTCCAGCTCTGTGCACAGCCCCCGGGGTGCTGGGCATCAGCCCTGCCTGCCTCAGTCCTGCCTGCAGCAGTCCCAGCTCCAGAGCAGAGCAGAGGGATGGAGGGGCTGTGTACATGTGTCACTGCCGGGATTGAACCTCCTTTTTCTGCCCTTCACCCACGAAATGGCCGGGCACGGTCAGACCCGTGTGCCAGCACCGCTGACCCTGGCTCTGCGGCTGCCCCCAGCTTGTTGCCGGCGCTGGCACGGGCAGCAGGCAGGGAAGGCGGCAGCACAGCGTCCCAGCTCCTCCTCTCCTCCCTTCCCACCGAGCATCTCGTTCCTCCCGGCTGCAGCTTTCCCCTCCTCTCCCAGCGTGTCGCGTCCTAACCCCGCGCCGGAGTCGATGACAGATTGCGGCGAGCGCGGTTATTTTTGTGTTTCCATCCAAAGGCGCCGGCAGATGCTGAGTGTTTGCGCTGCATTAGTGCTAATGGCAGCCCCATTAAACCTCACTGCAGATGGGTTGCTAGGGAAGTCCAGGGGAAAATGAAGCAGGAGCAAGAGCCTGAGCGGCTGGGAGCTGCTGCCGGCAATCACTCATGATCCATCTCTATGGGGAAAGTTGCTTTTTCCTTGCTGTTTTCTGGTGTTTCCAGCTCCATGCCGGCCATGCTGGCCTTTCTGGAGCTGAGTTCAGCCTCCTGCCTCAGGGGGCTTTGCCAAGTGCCTCCCTGTTCCCCAAACAATCTCCTCATCCTGTCCTGCTTCATCCCTGCTCCTTGTGCACACCCACCCTCAGGCCCCCCATGTCTACCAGCCATGCAAAGCCAGGGCTGTGTCCCCAAATCAATTCTGGACATCAGACCACTTTCCTTGGTCAAAAGTAGCCTTGGCCCCAAGGTCACCCATACTCTGAGCACCCCTTGTGAGTTCCCTCCAGCTTGTTGTACCTCAGGGCTGGGTGGCAGCTCAGAGTAGCATGGTGGGCAGGGATGGGGGCAGCGAGACAGGCTGTGGGGAGAAACCATGCCCCTCCCTGCCTGCACAGTGAGGGTCTCTCAGGGATGCACATTCACCCACTGGAGAAGGCTGGTGGAGCTCTGGAAAGGTGAGAGCTGGGTCCTGTTGCCAGAGTGGGCTCCCACCAGGGGTCACTGCAACCACCTGGTGCTGGTATGGTAGGAAATCACAGAAAATGCCCAATTTGCAGTGGTGTGGCCAACCTGTTTTTCCAGTGAGAATCTTCAGGCCTACAGGCTTCCATCCAAAGGTCCACTGGGATAGTCTGTCTCCACTCCATGCAGAGCCATGAGGGTTTGTTCTTCAAGGCACATCAGAGCTGTCCTCCTGCTCTGGATGTCCCCAGTCCTGTCCCCCGGCCGTGGCAGTGGTGCTGAGCCCTCCCTGTGCAGACCATCCCCAGCAGCAAACGGAGGTGCCAGTACTCCAGCCCACACTGCAGCGCTGTTGTCCATGTTTCCATCCTCTGTTTGCTGCCCTGCTTGGGCAAGGGATCTTCAAAAGTATCTATAAAAATGTTGAGAGCTCATGTTGAGTTTTTTGCTGCCATTCTTTGCATCCATCCTCACTGACAAGCTGCCATGTGGCCTGTCAGACATCCCAGCCAACTCCGTGTTCTCCCAGCTCTTCTCCATTTGCATGCCCTGCTTTCCTCCCGAGTTTTCCAGTGCCTTCAGTTCTTTTCCAGACCTTTGGCCCCATCCCAGCAGCATCAGTGAGGTCTCAGGTGTCCCACACTCCCATGGTGTGTGGGAGTGGGGGCCGTGCTGACCTGGGGGATGCTGTCAGAGGTGTAGATCTGCACTGCCAGCCACTGAATGCATCCCAGGGTTCCATCATCGTCATCATCATCATCATCATCATCACCACATGTCGGTCTGCTGGGGCTGCCGGAGCTATTTGTGCCTTTAAGGGACACTCCAGCGCTGCAGAGATCCATCCCTGCATTTATATGTGCTTGGCAGGATTATATAAATTGCCTTTAAAAGTTGACTTCTTTATAAGCCATTTTCTGCTTCATAAAATGTTTATTACTGTTGTTTTTCTCCCAGTCCTCTTCCTCAATGCATTTTCCATCACTATACTGGGAAGCTCCCCTCTTCCTCTGCCTGCTGCCCCCCTGCCTCCCACCTCTCCCTACCTTTTGGTGCTGGAAAGGGCCCTTTGAAGGGTCAGAGCCCAGCAGGCCCTTTCTCCTTGGAAAAGAAAAATAGCCATACATCAAGCTGTGAATGTAGGAGCTGCTGGGGACAGGGTTTAACCTCTGGGTAGTTTTGGGGTGCGGTGACATTTGTAGACACGGCAGAGGGATCACGCCGCTGCCTCCATCCGTAACCCCCGCCTGCAAGCACGTGAGAAATAACAAAGCCCAGATAATTTCAAGCTCCATTAGAAACGAAACTCCAGGGAAAAGGGGATCGCTATTTGCCAAATGGGGATGGACAGGAGGAATAACAGAGACTGCACTCCTGACCACCCAGGAAAGGTGCGGGATAGAGCAGGGGGACATGGCAGCATGGCTGAGTGCCCAGCTGTGGCCATACAGCCCCGGGTGCAGGATCCTGCCCCATCCTGCTGCTCCATCCAGCACTGCTGGGTGTGTGTCTGCAGGGAAGCAGCAGCTGTGCCGTGCCGTGCCGTGCCATGCGTGGGCCCTGGCAGCCATTCCCGTGGGCTGGGCACGGCCACGCAGGCAGGGCTTTGTGTTCAAAGCAGCATCAGAAGGGCGAACGCCAGCTCCTTATCCTCCTTTCATTTTTCTCCTCCTTTAATTACAGATCCTACTTATCGGCTGAGAACAGAAAGATTGTCACCGTAACCTTGCACTTGCCCTTGTAGAAGGTTTACCTAAAAAGTTAGAAAATAAAATCAAATACTCTAATTTGCAGTCGTCTTGCCATTTCAAACCCAGTTTTCATTACAGCACAGAAAGTGCATTGAAGCTGTGTTTATAACCCCCTTTTAGATAACAAATCACATTTTCTTTTGGCTGGCGAGTGTGTAGAATTGATATTTTTTTTTTCAGTTTAATGGGTTTGTGTGTTCAGGAATGATCTCCATCAACTGAGAGTCTTTATTGTGTTTGATATAATGTCAGCTTTCATTACGCTCGGAGAATTACTGTGCTATAGCACCAACCTTGCTGCTGTAGCGCCGGTCTGGCCGAAAAGCAGAACAAGAAAATCATTCACAGAACCCCTGTGTTGGTGCTGTTCCCCCTAAAAAACCAAGGATGGGGCTTGAGGGGGCTTTCCTAACCCCCTACTCTGCAAGACAGCTGGGCCACCCATGGCATCTCCATGGCTGTCATGGTTTGGTGGAGGGGTTGCTGGCTTTCCTCTCAATGCTGCTTTCCCATCCCATCCCACTCCATCCCATCTCATCCCTGGAAGGGCACAGGGTCTCCAGCAGCCTCTGTGTGTGTGCTGGCATCCCTGTGGCACCCGGGTGCAGTGGAGGGGAGCAGCGGCCGTGCCTTGTTCGAGGCAGCCTCAGAGGAGCAGGAGCGGACAGGAGATGCCATGTAAAGAAGAATAGCTGGTGAGGTGTGATCAGATAAAACATCTTCTCGGGGAGATGAAAAAACTGTTGACAGGTCACTTAAATATTTCCCCAGCTCTGTCAGAGAGGCAGAGGGAGGAAATTGCTTTTAAAAAAAAGATGCCAAAGCAGATTATGATGACTGTTTCCACCTGTCCTGGGTAATGCATACGGCCCCTGATGGTGGATGGGATGCAGGGAATTCACAGCACTGCAGGAGAAGCACGGTTCCCACCAGACCCCTCCTTGGTCTACCCAACAGCCTGTGGTGGCTGGGGTGACCATGAATATTTTCCTCTTCTGGGGACTAGGGAAGGATTCATCATGGTGCATATGGACAAGAATAGCTCTAGCTGGTGGAAATAAAGGTTCAGCCCCTGCCAGCCACAGCCAGGCCTGGCTGTGATTGCAGGAAGAAATTTCTCCCAGGAATTCATCCAGTCCCTTTGGGAGCCTGTTTCTGGCTGCGGCCCTCACACCACCCCGTGGCAGGTGTAGCAGGAACACTTTCTTTGCTGTGTTGTTCCCCAGCCAAGAGGCTGCTGTGCCTGTGGCTGGGACGCCTCGGCCTAAGCACTCACCTGGCTGAGACCTCCACCCCCAGCTGCCAGCCAGGACCAATTGACCAGCAAAAACCAGTCCTCAGGGACAGCCATCAGGCAGTCCCATCTTGCTCCTTGTGACCCAGGAGGGCTTGGCAGGGTGCTGCTGGGGTGGGGACGCGCTGTGATCCTGCTCATCCCCTGCTCCCCCCAGCCACAGCACAGGTGTGAGACTACAGGAACTCTGTGACACGCTGCAGGATGTCTTCTGTATGAAAGGTGCAACTATAAGCAGAAGCTGTTGCTGTTTCTGTGTGCTTAATGGTTCAGGGACACAAAGAAGTACCTAAATACTCCTGTCCACTCTAAGTGCTGATGGCAGAGGAAAGGTGGGCGCGTGAGCAGAGCCCCTGGTGCTGTGTATGCACACCAGCTCCTGCTTGCTCTCCCCACCCACTGAACTGCCCACAGGTCTGAGCAGGCACAGCTCAGGTCACCTGGCTTGTCCCCACATTGGTAAGCTGTGGGCTGGATGCTGTTCCTGCCACCAGCTCCATCCAGCAGCTGGAAAATGGGCAGGTGCCAGCTCAGGATCCATCTTTTCTTCCCCACCACCCTCTGAGTTTCTCCTGACTGCCTGAAGGCAAACTGCTGCAGGATTTGGCTCTTCCAGAGCCAATTAAATCTTGAAAGAGATTTGCTGACCACCGGGGTCACCTGTGCCGCTTGGAGAAATGAAACCCACAGCCGGAGGCTGAGAGGGACCGAAATCAATGCGCTGCAGCAGGATCTGCCTGCAAAACTGCCCCAGGGAGCTGCAGCACCCCCAGGGCATGTGATCAGCAGGGTGACCCTTACAAGATGACAGTGAGAAATCCTGGGGAGTACTACAGATCCTACAGGTCCTCGGGAGAAGGATTAGCCAGATTAGGTGATTTTACAGGAAAGCCCTATAGGGGAGAGCGAGCCATAGCCCTTCTGCAGTGTCCCTGCCAGCTGTGTGCTCCAGCTGGATGGCTGGAGCAGGGAGCTGATGTGCCACTAAGAGCTCCTTTGAGGCTTTTTTAGGGTGGTGGCAGCTGTGTGTGTGATATGGTTTGATTGCCACCTCATTAGGTCGCTGACTTGGAGGTTTGGGCCAGCACCTCTCGATCCAGACATCTCCAGGCTGCAGCGAGATAACAGAGCACTGATCTTTTCAGCATTATTTTTAGTTGTTGTAACTGTTTTAGGCAAAAAAAGGTCTATTTAAATGTTTGTAGAGGGTTGTGTCAGGGGTTGTGGGGGAGGAGCGCCCCTCATTACCCACCTGAGACACCCTTGTGCCCTTTCTTGTCCTGGGCTTTGACTCAAGCCTGTTCTGCTGGTTTGTGGCAAGGGAGTACCAGTACCAGAGTGGGGTCATCTCTTGTGCTGCTGGCAAGGCTCCAGCTTGCAGCTCTCCAGGAGCTCACAGCCTGGTTTTGGTAATCAGCTTTTTGCTTGGTGTTTTGGTAATCAGCTTTTTGCTTGGTGTTTTGGTGTGAAAATGCTGAAGGTGTGGAGCACAGGGCTCCTATGGAGGGCTCAGGGGGGTCAAGCAGGAGCCAGGGTCCCTGAGGAGACTCTGGCATGCAGCATCCCCAGGGCCACCTCCAGGAGGTCCCACCTGGATCAGGCCTTGGTCAGGGGCTGTCCAGTGACACTGAACAACAAGGGTTTGGTGCAGGTGTGGTGGTTCCTTGGTGACTTTGCTGGAGAAGCCTGGGCAATGGCTTCAGGGACAGTTGCAGATCAGTCTGGGGTTGCACTGAGCTCCCCGGCTGTTGCACTGAGGGTTTAGGAGCTGAAATAACCCTGCACTTACTCAGCAGTGACACAGCCGTGCAGGTGGCATTTGGCAATTTAGGTACGAGAAAATGGGCAGTGGTTAACACATCATGGAGCAGCAGCTCCTCCTTGTCTGCCTCCCCTGCAATGGGAACCAGTGTGTGCTTCCTGCAGGCTCGGTTGCAAGAGACAGGGACAATATTTTGCCTTGAAATCCCTTGACATCTTCACCCCCTTGTTTGCTTTATTGGTATTTATTCTGAAAGGCTCTAGAAATATCAGTTCTATTTACACAGACCTGGTGCTGAGCTTAACATGGAGCGGAGGAGGAGAGGATTATGTAAAGAAGGCAAATGTGGTCTGAAAAAAAATATTAGGGAGAAGAAATTGTAGGACCCCTTGCTGCCTCTTGGGACACCCATGGCATCTTTTTAGAGCATATCTGAGGGCTCTATCCCTCCTTCCTGGAATAGCCACTGGCTTCCAAGTGGCAAGGACACAGATGCTGTGCTAGCTCTCCCAGTCTCCCTTGGACCCTATGAAAACCCCCAGCATCAGCAGGGTTGTGGCAAGGATCGTGGCACTTGGCATCAGGGCACATCCCATGGCCAGGGCCACGCTGCTGCTGGCTGTCACACACGTGCTGTCTCACATGTGGAAACCTCAGCCACAGCCTGAGTGTGGCTGAGATCTCACCCAGCTGCTCCTGGGGTTGTCAGGGCTTGAAAGAGTGCGTGGCAAGGCGTCTGTGATCCCTAGGGATTTCTCTAGGGAAGTCGGTGGGAGAGACATCGTTACAGGAGGTCTGCTCCCTGTGCCGTGCCGTGCCGTGGGAGCGCTGGAGCGGGTGGAAGCAGGATCAGGAGACCGGCTCTCCTTCCCGAGCATCATCACCTCGTGCCCTCTCCACTGCGGGAGCGGGGCTTCGGCGGGAGGGAGTGGAATCGAGCTTTTCGGAGGAGCCAATGGCAAATAAAATGAATAACAAAGCACCTTCTGGATGGCCGTTGTTAGTCACACTCATTCCTGATTAAAGATCATTAAACATGAAATTAGCTCGTTTGTGTTACGGGTCTCCCGGGGGTTCCTTTAATTAGGAAGTGCAGATGGCCGCGGACCCGGGGAGACGGCGGTGCCGGCGAGGGGCAGGGGCGTGCGTGGGGCCGGGAGCGGCGCAGGGAGGGCAGCTGAAGAGAAATTGATTTTTTTTTTCCCCTTTCTTGTTGTTGTAAACCCCTCAGCATTTCACAACAAATCACAGATAATTAATAAGTGCGTTTCCCTTAATGACTGGGCTTTTTAATAGCAGAAATTGGAAGATGCTGCGTCAATTTTTTTTTTTTTTTTCACTTTCCCCTCCCGGTGCTGCCTTATCGCAATCATTAAGAGTCGCAGAGCCCGCGGAAGCGACGGTCCCTCTGCTCAGGAGGATGCTGGAATTGCCCTTTGCAATTCCCATCCTGGGGAGACATCGGCTGCGCAGCCTGCCAGGATCCCCTGCTGTTGATGTCCCCAAGACCAGCTTCAGGGGCTTTCCCACCTCTTGGGAAGCCGGGAGAAGCCACTGCAAACCCCTCTGGGGAGCAGGTTTGTGGCTGGAGGGTAATGCCGGTGAGGGGTTAGTGGCTGACAGGGTGGTGGAATGGGTGGTGCCGGCTGCCTGCAGAGCTGCTGGTCCCTTTCTCCAGCACGAGCCCCTGACCAGGCTGGGATGGATGTCACGGTGCCACCGTGCCTGGCACACGGCTGTGTCCAGGCTGGGTGCGGCACAGGCAGCAGCAGAGCAGGAGCAGGCAGGACAGGGATGCAGTCGGTGCCGTTGAGGGTTTGGCTGTGTTTCTGCTCGGGGTCCAGATCACTTTCCTCGTTAGATAACAACAGCAATAATCACCTCAAGGCGCTGCCGTGCCGAGGAAGGCTGGTTGGCTGCTGATGGTGATTGACTGGCAGACGTGTCAGCACCACGACGGCTGCCGGTGTGCCGGCATCACGCTCGGTCCCGGCTCGCCGGGAAGAGTCTCCAAGTGCCCTTTAATTACCCTTTCTGATGGTACACGGAACGCTGTTGAGACAGCATCGCTGCTTTCCCAATTGCCTCTTCAGGAATTTTATCAGCTGTCTCGCGTCCTGACACTCTGGGAAGAGGAATCCAAGCAGACCTTTCTGCCTAAATAGGCTCTAAATACCCCCAAAGTAACGACGTGCATTTCTCTGTGGAAGCAAGGACACTTTTCTCCCTGTTTGTGCAGTGCAGGGAGGGGGCCTGGGTGGCTGCAGGGCTGCTGCCTGCCACGCTGCCTATACCTGGCTCTTCTGTGGCTCCTGATGTTTGCAACGGAGCCAGAGCACCCTGGCTGTGGGGACGTGGCACAGGCTTGCACCTGGTGACAGTGCAGAGTCCACAGTCACACCGGTGTCACTGTCACACGGCTGTTGGCCGTGGTGGAGGTTGTGCATGGCCCCGCAGTGCTGTGGTCCACAGCAGCCATGAGTGGAGGGAAGCGCGGCAGGCGATGGCCAGTCCTTGGACGGTGGATGTGGAGGATGTGAGGTCCTGAACATGTCCCAAGGACAGCGCGGGCTGGGAAGGGTTCAGTCCCCAGCAATGTGGTGGCTGCCAGCAGCATGACAGAGGTGCTGAGGGGGCAAGTGAGGAGAGGGACTCCTCTCCCATACCTGTCCTTGACTGCACTAACAGCTCTCCCCTTTCTCTGCAGGAGGAAGACATCGAGTACTACGATTCCAAGGCTGACACTGAATATGTGAGTACCATCTCTGTCACATCCCCAGCAAAGCCAACACCCTGGCCCAGTGCTGAGCCCCTTGCCAGTCAGTCCCAGCATTGTACCAGGGGTCACGGCACAGCATTTGTCACAGCCAGTGTAACCAGATCCTGCAGCGGGCAGCAACTGCCCGGTGTGCAGCCGTGTCCCCCCAGCTGAGCCGTGGTGACATCTGTCCACGAGCACCGGGCCTGGCAGCAGGCAGGTGGGCAGGTCGCTCTGCTGCCTCCAAAAGTTTCTAAAATTAAAGCTGGCATCTGAAATTCAAATGAAGAGCAAACCTTTAATTAGAGACTGAATCTAATTCTCTGCCCTACTCCGAGCATAGCCGTCCTGTGATTTCTGGCAATCAGTGCTTTAACTACAGCCCTGTCAGCTCCGCTCTCCCGGCGCTCCCAAGAGAGCTGGCATTTGCCGGCTCCTCCTCGTAATGACGGTGACGGTGACTTCACCCAGGTGCTGTGCCACGGGCACGGGGAGCTCCGCCAGCAATGCTTGCTGCCCTGCAGCACCCCGCTCTGCCCTGGGGCACCCCACTGTGCTGCCAGGTCACCCAGCTCCTACACTGCGCTGCAGGATCCTTACGAAATAGGAGCCTGTCAGGTCAGTGATGCTCTTGGCATGGGGCTGCTGAGCAGAGTCCTTGGAGCTGACCAGGAGCCCCAGGCACAGCAGGGTGCAGCCTTCAGGACAGCCTCAGCCCAGTGCTGGTGCACCAGGACTGCTCCTTGTCCCAAGGCAGACCTGGCAGCAGATGTGCCATCAAGAGACGGTAACACAGCGGGAGAGGACATGGTGTTGGCAGTAAACCACTTGCAAACCACATGGCCTCATCCAAAAATAACACTCAGGTGACCCCAAGAGCATTTAGAAGGCCCTGTGCAGAAGGAGGGGGAGGATCTGGGCTTGTTGGGGTCCCACCAGCTTGGGTGACATGCCCTGCACTGACCTCTGGCTCTCCTCTCAACCCACCTGGGAGCTGATGCCCCAGAGCAGAGCAGGGACAGGCTGGAGTGGAGGATGGTTGCCTTCAAAGCAGAGTTACTGACTAACTGCCAGTGCTATTGTCCCCAGGCAGTGACAGTAAGAGGGTTCCTTGGCAGGGGAAGCAGCCACGGGGAGTCTGGGAGGTGGGAAGAAGAGGTTGGGCAGATGCTGTGACCGAAGCAGAGGGCACTTGCTCTCCTGAGCAGGTCTCCTTGCCCACAGTCCCACTCATTCAGAACTGAGGATGAAGAGGATGTCTCCTGTCCCTCCCCAGCCTGGGGGGAGGAGGGAGGAGAGGATCCTGCCATGGCTGCTCTAGAGAAGATGGAGCTAATGGGCTTAAAATACATTAAAGCGGATTTTGGATGGAAGTGAAGGAAAAACTGGCTGGCGGTTGAGGCAGGAGGAGACAGCCTGGGGAGCAGGGCAGCTCCCAGCCCAGGGGATGGAGCAGGACTAATGCATCCATGGGGCTGGGCTGGGCTTTTGCTGTCACTGCTGCAGGGCAGGGGACAGAAGCAGGATGTCCCCATGCCCACTGTTACCCTGAGTGGCACACCCCACCATCCTGGTCACATCGGGCAGGATTAGGAAATAGGAGACATCTCAACCTCGGAGCTGTTCCCATGGAGCCCTCCCAGCACATGGGACACTAGGGGGAAGCTGTGCGTGGTGGTGGCATGGCTCAGTGTCCCTGAGGGATGCAGGGCTCAGCCCCCTGGTCCCTGGTCCCTCCCTGGAGGAGTTGACATGTTGTCAAGGAGGAACAGCCCTGCAAATCCATCATCAGCCACGTCAGCTTTGGTCCTGCTCTGGGGAGATACCAAGCAAAATTGCAAAACTGGGGGTGTCCTGTTGTTGATGTATGTGGGTTTGGCAGGAAGGGCACTTCCCTACCTGTGCTGTTGCTTCCTTGCCAGTGAAATCCCAGCAAATTTAATTCCAACAAAAATAATGGGGAAAAAAAGAAGATGCTGCAGAAGTAAAAAAGGAGGGAGATGATACCAGAAGGTCTGAATGGCACGTAATAGTGCTCTTTCCATCCTTTCTTTATTTAGCTTCAGTTTTTCTATTTAAATGGAGCAGGATGTAGCTGAGCCCGAGTTGGTGCTGATGGACAATGGCTCTTCCCCGTAACTGGGGCTTATTCACAAGCCTTACGCCAGCTTTAACTGCAGTGAGAAGGAAATTATCTTCCTATTCATTTTGCCGGCACCTCAGCTCCACTATCTCCCTAAGCAGACTATGGATTTCCAAGTGTTTTTTAACAAATGGGAACATCAGAAAATTTTTCCCAGGGGTCCCCAAGGCTGTCAGAATGTTTGCAGAAGCAAAGTTTTCACCTCTCCCCACTAGCAAGGGCCACGGGGTTTATGTGGGGAGAAGTGTTGAAATGAGCAGACGGTCTCGGTTGGGTGTCACAGGCAGAACAACACAGAAATAAAGTAATTTTCCATCTTTTGTGCTGTGTTCATGGCAGGGGATGATGCTTGTCAAAGCTGAGCCTGGGACGTACTGTACTCAGGTGGAAAACAGCACAGCTTTGTGAAGGTATCCTGGCCCCAAGGTCAGCCCTCCAGCACCCACCCACCCTCCTGAGCTCCTGGGGAGGGCTGAGAGCGAGAGGCTGATGGTGGGAGGCTCCGTGCCAGCCTCAGCCCCCTCTGGTGCAGGGGATGCTGGGGCTGCCCACTCACTGCTCACCCCTCTCACTGCTCACCCCGCTCAGTAGATGCAGCAAGGAGAGGGAGGAGGGGGGGGAAAAAGCCCCTAAATGTCAGCAGCAGCAGATGAAGGGTGTTGGAAAATTTAATCTTCCAACTTTCTCAACTAATGTGACATTTGGATTTCCTCGCGATAAGCTATCAGCCCCAGAAGTTTCTTTCTTTTGCCTTTTTTCTTTTTTTTTTTTCTATTTTTTTTTAACTTCTCTCCTCTGGCTGGTAATTTAAAACTAAATGGTCTAGAAAGATCTCTAAACAGTACCTTTGGCAAAGATTAAAAAAAGCGAAGGGGGATAGGGGAGCAGGCTGGCGGGAGAGGCTGATTGTTATTTATAACCTGGGCTGCTGTAAAAGCAGGAATGTGGCTGGAGAACACACCATGTCCCTCCTTGGCATTAAATCACCGCATTTCAGGAAAAACTGATATATTTAAGGAGAAAGACCCTTCTGCACAGGCCTGGAGTTTCTCAGCCATGTAGTGGGGGCTGGCATTTATATCCATTATTAGCAGAATCACAGTGTGTTGATACGACTATTTCACTGGCCTTTGCAGACTTAGCATGGATGGGTGCCCCTGGGAGATTGAAAAGGGATCTCGGTGCAGTGTGTTCTCGATCAGGCGTGTGTGGGGCAGGCCAGGGGAGGCAGCGATGCTGCCGGGATGCTGTGGCCGGATCAGCCCTGCGTTTGTCATCGGGGCTGCCATTTAAGCAGCCATCATTAGCTGTGATGGCTGGTTCCCATGGAGATGAGCAATGAGCAGGGGTGTTTGCATCTGCGGGAGCTGCCGGGGACCAGGCATTGCTGCTGAGCCAGGTCACATCCCCGGCTCCATCTGCAGCTCCAAACCCTGGGGACCACGACAGTCCTGGTGCCCAGGGGTGGGCTGGCTCTCCTCAGCCAGCACCAGCCTGGATGGGACAGAGGGCAGGCACCTGCCCAGAGCATGGCAACCTCCAGGAAAGCTGTTGGGTGGCGCTGCTGGTGCTCACCAGATGTTGGGGCATCTCTGGGTTTTGTCCCCTGTCTGTCATTTCGGGAGACTGAAGAGAAAATGTGACTGACAGCCCAGCTGTGAAAACACTGGAGATGGCAAAAGCTCTCAGGGCGTGATGACTTCTTGCTGAAGCAGTAAATACGTATCATATTGATATATTGCCATGGAGTGGATTTCTAATGGTGTGTAGCAAATAATATATTCAAACTGTAGCATCTATTTGTGTTACGTTGTACATACTGTAACAGATAAATAGATGTTTCCAAGTTCTTTTGAAATGTAATGATGAGGAATGCTGCAAGATCTGGCTGGGGGCCTGCCGAGATGCTCACAGTTAAACCGATGTAAATTCAGGAGAACTTGAATCATCTGCTTTGCTCTAATTTAAATTTAATGCAGAATTTCTTCCCTCGGCCTTCCCAAGGTGTCTCCTTGTATCCCAGATGCTCCCCTCCCTGCCAGGGCTGGTGACAGCTTCACTTGCCTTCATGTGGCTGGAAATTACCCCATTTCAGGGGCCAAATTCATCCTGGCTTAAACAGAAATAACTCGGTTGAGGTTGGGGGATTTATGGATAAAGGGCAAACGTAGCTTGGATAACATCAGCTCTTTCTGCAGGTCTGTTTGCCACATAGGTGTCAGTGATGCGTGAAGTGCCCCATGTACAGATAGCTGTGTATTTGTCCCCGAGATCTATACATGTGCCTCTTTACAGCTCCATGAATGAGAGCAGCCAGACAGCGCCGAACCTGGCAGCATACAAATTAGCCCCTCAGAAGTGGGTGAGATCACGGAATAATGATAAACAGAGGAGCAGTAATTATATACAGTAGTTCCAGCTCCGATGAAGTGGGGAATAGCCATGCCAGCGTGGTGGAAAGAGGGAGGGTTGGATTTTCCAGCTGCTGGTGGTGGCAGGGGCAGAGGATGGGCTGTGGCAGGGTGCCCTGCTGATCTGAGATGGGGAGGGATGGGGAGCTGTCACCAGGAATTTGCTGGGCTGAGGGAAAAAAGGGTTTAGTGTCAAAGCAGAGTTTTCGGTGCTGCAGATGCCCTCAGGCCACGGCTTTATCCCAAAGCCTGTTTTCAGCAGGCACCTCTGTATCACTGTCTGGTGCTCGGAGAGGTTCGCAGGGATGAATTATTGTGTGTGCTTTCCCCCAGAGAGCTGAGCCCCCCATGGACGGCAGGCTTGGGGCCAGATCTGCTCTCTGGGTAGCCCATGGCCTCTGCTGCAGCATCGCAGCTTTGCAGGGGCTCCAGCAGTCAGTTTTATGCTTTTTCTCCAGATTTACGTGAAATTGAGAGCATAATCTGGATTTTGATCTCAGAGACGTGGCTCCAGGGATTTGGGAACAGTCCCTGCCTGCCTCCTGCTTGGCTACTGCATCTGTAATTGAGTTCAGCATCTTTCTGGGCAGCTGGAGCCCCCACACTGGGGTCGGCTGGGCAGCGTGTTTACACTCACAGTCCGTCGGCTGGAATTAAACCCAAACCTTGCATATCAATCCTGTTACTCTCCCGAGCTGTGGCGAATGGCTTGGCCACCCCTCTCAATGTCATGGGAATGTCACCACCTTAGTGGCTGGCTGGAGCTGTTGCAGGGGAGATGACATTTCTCCATGTCAGTCTGTGAAGGGGAAACGGGGAGGAGGCGAGGATGGGTGTTAAACAAGCTTCATAGTTTATTTCCAAACACATAGCTTTCCTTTAAATATATGGCTTTTCCTGTGAGGAATTCAGGTCTTTGTTCCCTGGGTTTTGTCGAGGGGAGCCTGGCCAGTGAGAGAGTGGGCCATTGAGGACAGTGGGACGGGACCATCCCCTACCCCTTGTGTCCCCTGGTGTCGTGGTACTTTGCTGTGGGACAGCGTGGGGCATCGCTCCAGGTGTCTATCCCAGCTTGGGCTTGGCACTGTTGCCTATCCCTGCCTGTGGGTGGGGCAGGCAGCTCTGCGTCTCTGCCCGTCTTCAGCAGGGATGTAGCTCCAGGAGCACAAAGAGCAGGTGCTGCAGCATCCTCCTCTCCCTCCTTCCTACCCTGAGCATCTCACAGCCTTCCTCAGCTGCTGGGCTCGTGGCAGGGAAGGGGACCATAGAGCCAGCACCTTCTCCTGGGTTTCTTTGCTCCTGGTGGGGTGGCAGAGGCAATTTCTCCAGCTCTGTAATGAGTCCACCCCCATTCTCCTTCTTCCCCACATGGCCCCATGTTTCAGCTCCCACCCTGTCCCGTCTGCAACCACCCAGCTCTTCTGCCTGCACCAGCTCAGCCCTGCCTGCCTTTCCAGAGGGATTTTACCCCCAGTGCCATGCTGGCAGCAGGGCTGGGGAATGGAGAGGAGGGCTGGGAAGGTGAGGGAATGTGTTCCAGCACTGGCAGTGGGGAATTCGCTGTCTCTCCACCATAATTAAATATTGTTTGCATTGCTTATTGACAGAGCGCTAAGCTACACTCCGTTTTAATTTGCTCTTTGATAGTTGCCTTTTGCTGCTAATTGATTTTCAAGGCCTTTTTTTGATTTTTTTTCTATGTCTGCTTTAATACCTGCTGTGCTACCAAAGCTGGAGAGGCGAGGGGTAACCGGCACTTGCCTTTGTGCCCACCCACTCCTGGCACTTGCTCCCCTGTGCCACCAGCGCTGGCACAGCCTGCAGGCCAAATCCACACGAGAGCCAGCAGGGCTGGTCTTCCCCAGGAAACATTTGGTGATGGGCTTCAGGTGGTGGCATTCCCAGTGTCCATCCGGGCCTGGAACGCTGAGTGACCCCATGTGCTCTTCTCCTTCCCCAGGATGATCCCGATGGAGAAGAGATTGAGAGAGAAAAGTCCAACTCCTTGAAGCTGGAGTTCACTGATGATGACAACTTCAAGACCAAGGTTAACTATTCATACGCTGCCGTGCAGATCCCCACGGACATCTACAAAGGCTGTGAGTGCCCCTCCTCACCCTCTCTGCTTCGCGCTGCCTGGTTGGGCATCCACCTCTCCTGCCTGAAGCACTGCAGCTCCAGGCACCATCACTTTGGGGTGCCCCAGCTGGGTCTTGGTGCCAGGGCAGGCTGGCTCCCAGACGGGCAGGCAATGAAATGAGGCAGAGTCACCGTATCAGGACTGAGGTGACAATGTGTCCCTCCCCAGGAACCCTCAAGAGCTCAGCACAGGCAAAAGAGGCAGATCAGGGATTAGGAGTTATTAGGGAAGGGATGGGGAGCAAAGGAGAGGTGGTGATTATGGCGCAGGGTGAAGCTGAGCTGTGACCACGTGGCTGTCATCCTCCTGCAGAAGAGCCCAGCAAAGCTCGAGGATGCTCAAAGCAGGTGCCAGAGACGTTCAGAGGGATGGAGCAGCTCTGTGCAGGAGCAACTACAGAGGCGGCACCGACCTGTTTGTAGAAGGGAGTGAGACATGGCTGGGCAGTGAGAGAGGGCGAAGTGGGGGTGCTGCCTGTCTTCAGCTTTCTTGGGGCTGAGGTCATGAAAAGGGAGAAAAAGGAGCTGCAATCCCGCAGGAAGCCGATGGTGACTGCAGCACAGTGTGTTGCCACCCCGGGCAGCCCCTGCTGCCAGGACGTGCAGGGAGTGTCAGCCCTGCAGCCGTGCCTTGGTGGCTGCCGGAGGGCACAGGCTGCTCCAGAAACGGGGATGGGGCTGGTGGGCCAGCCCGGGAGCGGGCAGGGAGGGAGGGATGGGCGGATGGGATAGGATGTGCCACACCACCTTCAGTCCCCACTGAGCGGTGTGACGCTCCCTGAGCTTTCAGATCTCTCCGGTACCTCGCCCTGCTGCGGTGGCACATGGTGACAGTCGGTCTCCATTTCCCTCTAGTGGTTGCTCGGCAGCGAGCTGGGACCGCTCCCAGCTGGAGGGCATCCTCCAGCACCCGCCGGCCGCATCCTGTGCCCAGCCCCAGACCCTGCTGTCATGGGCATCCCCAGCTGCCCCACACCACTCAGGACACCGCTGTCCCCACACCTCTGTTTCAGCGGCACTTGCTGAGGTGTCTTGGGTCTCCTGGGAGGTGATGGTGGTGATGGGGGCCGAGCTCCCGCTCCTGCCCCGAGCGGAGCGTTGCCGGTGCACGGCTCGTTACGGGCACGGCTGTGCTCGGAGCCGCGTCGGTGCGATGATTTCACCGCGGAGGCAGCGGTGGATTAGAAATTTGCAATTAGTTTTATTACCCAGCTAGCGCAGGGCAGGCGGCTAATGAAGCACATCGTGCGAGCCGGGTGGGCTGCGCACGATGAAATATTCGTTCCTCCTCAGCCCTGCTCGCCAGCCGACGCCACAGCTGGAGCCCCGCCACGGCCACATAAATCACCCCACTCAGCCCTGGGACGAGAGCAAGCTGGAGATTAACGTGCTCCAGGGACTCACAGCTGCTCAGAGAGGGATGCTGGAGAGGGGATTTGGCAATGGGGGGGGGTCACAGTGCAGGGACACCCTCCCAGTGCCCCTTACCAGACAGGGAAAGGGGCTGCAGCCACAGGCACAGTGTGTGTGGGCACAGGGATCAGGCCGTGTCCGGCCACACCGGGATGCTGCAGACATCCAGGGTGCAGGGAAGGGTCTGCAACTGCTGCTCCACAGAGAGTGCTCTGGGGTGAGGGCACGGGGCCACCCTGTCCTGCCAGGGACAGCAGTGAGCGTGGCGAGTCCCCGCAGAGCTGTGGGCGGGAGCGTGTCCCGGTGGGACCGGCGGAGAGGCGCTATCGCTGCCTGGCACGCTAATTAAACCCTGCGGCGACGCCCGCCGCCGTCACCCCTCGCTACACACACAAATTACATCCTATATGTGTTTTATTTACTGTGCCATTTTTAATTAAATCTGCAATCGCTCGCGGGCAGGGCGGGGCTGGGCTTATTCTGATGGGGACAGGGACAAGATGGGGACAGGGACGGGGATGTCACCAGTGGGGCTGGCAGCTCTGGCCTCGGCTGAGGGGGACAGGAGCCATCCCAACCATGGACACAGCTTTATCACTTTGCACATGATGAGAGGGTAGGGGCTGTATTTGTTCACAGAGACGATATGGGGGCTACATTCATGCCCAGGGAAAGTGTAGAGGCTGCATTCGTGCTCAGAGATAATAAAAGGGCTGTGTTTGGGCATGGGGAGGATATAGGAGTTGCATTCAGTACAAGCAACTGGTGTGGCTGATGGGCCCCGGGGTTCTGGGGGTGTAGGTGCTGCCAGGGATATCATGGATGTGTCAGGGCCCAGCCCAGTGCCCAGCTGAGGCTTGCAGCACTGCCCAGGACTGCTCCAGGCAGGCAGCAGCCTGGCAGCCAGCTCATAGCCACTTCTCCTGGGAAAAACTGTGGCAGAGCCAAACAAGAAATCATCCCAAGTGCTCAGATAACAGCGCTCTGTGTGGGCATAGTGCTGAGGAATGGCTGGGGAGATATGGATAGAGTAAATCATGGTTTGAAGGCATGGCTGACTGAGAGAAGGACAATTCTTCAGCAGTTGTGCTGGGATAGAGGGATCCAGGATTCATCCTGGGTGAAACCTACCCACATCCTGCCAGTGCCTTGGGACCATGGTGAAGGCTTGAACGGGTGATGACGGTGTTTCCAGGAGGGACAAGTGTGGGAGGAGGGCTTAGGAGAGCTAAATATACTTCTCAAATGCACACTGGCTCTCCTGCAGCACCACGTTGGGTTGTTTTGCCCAGTGCTGAAGAGATGGGGTGCCCCTAGGAGTTCTTGCACCCCAGAAATGCATTGAGGGTCCCCCAGGAGGGATCAGTGCCTGGTCTCAGGGTGCTGCTGGCTCCTTGCTCCTGCAGTGGCACCCACCACTGGCTCCTCCATGCTGCAGTCCCGGGGCAGCCCAGCAGCAGTGATCATTGTGGGATTCCCCTCCCACGGCATTTGGGGTCCCCCTGCGAGCACAGGAAGGTGCCATCCCAGCTCCCTGCCAGCCATCCAGCCCCATACCTGCTGTGCCACACCAACCCCCCTGCTCTCTGCCAGCCCTCCTTGATTAATCACAGGCTGGGGCTGCCGGCAGCTTATCTTTTGCTTTAATAGCTGAATAATTTAAAACTGCTATTTGCCAGCATCTTAATTGCTTTTGTGTCAGGTGCAGGGCCAGTGGGAATGCAGAGTGGGCCTGAGAGGCTCCACACAGCCCATGGGGACACAAGCCTTGGGTTTCCTAGCTGGTGACTGTCCCCAGGGAGTGAGGCTTGCACAGGGAGTTTTGCTGGGAAGGGGGTGAGATGGCAGGCCAGCTGTCCCCAGTGTGATGGCTGTGTCTGCCCCAGAGCAGATGGGGACAGTGAGCACTCTGGGGAGCCCTGAAGAATGGCTCGTTTCTCTGGGGATAAGGGACAGCAGGGTGGTGCTGGAGCCCTGTGGAAGTGGGGGGTCAAGGGGATGTAGGAAAAGCCGGAAAGCCCCCGTGGGCTTCTTCTTGGGAGGGGGAAGAGGGGACACACCTCTCCCTCCCTGCCATCGCTTGGGGACACCGCAGTCCCCCTCAGCCCTCAGCCCACCCCCAGCTCCACTGCTCCCTCAGCCCACCCACCCCTGTCTCTGTGTCCCGCAGCCACTGTCATCCTCAATGAGCTGAACTGGACACAGGCCCTGGAGGACGTCTTCATTGAGAACCGGAAGGAGGATCCCTCCCTGCTCTGGCAGGTCTTTGGCAGCGCCACCGGCGTCACCCGCTACTACCCCGGTGCGTGGCAGGGAGAGGCTGTGGGACAGAGGGGCTGTGACCAAGGGCAGCCGAGGCCCTTTCACTGCTGGATTGGAGGAGCAAACAATCCCTTGGGCCTGGTGTGACACATGTAACTGTATTGTGCCAGAACCCATTGGTGTGAGCTCCCACCTGAGCCTGCTGCTTCCTCAGCCCTGGGCACCCCTCTGCCCTGTCCCCCACCCCAGGACAGCCCTGCCTTGCTCACCACCTGCCTTCTCCCCGCAGCCACCCCATGGAGAGCCCCCAATAAGATCGACCTCTATGACGTGCGCCGGCGGCCCTGGTAAGGGGGTGCTGGGTGGGGAGGAGGGTCCTGGCTGGGAGCAGGCAGCTCCCTCCCCTTTTCATTTCATTTTGGCACTGGCAAAGGGACACCACAACACGGGCAGGGGCATCTGAGCTGTGGCGCTTGGCTCCCTCTCCCCTTCCCTCTTCCTGGGAAAACATCAGGATGGAGAGATAAATCCTTGGGTGCAGATGAAAGTGTGGAGAGAACCCCAGGCCCCCTCACCACAGCCATGGCTGCCGGCACTCAGTCTTGGCCAGCATTCCTAGCCAAATGAGATAACAACTGGCTTGGAAACCACGAGCTGGGAGGATGGGGAGAGGAACGAGCAGGCAGCACCAGACTGTGGCTCAGTGATAGCGGAGCAGCCATTTAGCCCACACCAAGCAAGGTGGGATTGAATGGGCTCCACTTAGCCCAGCGGGAGGTGCTGGTATGGCAGTGCTGGTTATCAGCTGGAACTGGAGGAGCTACAGCCCCATCCTGCCCACACTCGCTGCCTAAAACTGCAGTCATGGAGAGGAGAGTGGGCAGAGGTCTCTGGCACATGCCCAGGGAGCCCTGTATCCCAAGGGATCATCCCCCTGCCTGGCCCCCTGCCCACATCGGGAGCTGCCCCCTCTCCTTGACAGAAAATTAATGGCCCTGCTACTATGGTTAATTGCCTTTGATTGCTCTACATTAATTATTAACTGTTCCCTGCTGGGGTGTCTGTGCAGGTTATTGCAGAGCCAGAACTGGAAGGCTGTTTTGGGGCGGGGGCTGCTGATGTGTATGGGGGCTACTGAGCCCAGCTCCCTGCCCACCAGCCAGGCTGGCCACCTGACTGTCCACCCAGCCACAGAGGAGCAGCAGCACCCTTCGTGCTGGGGGACAGAACACCCTGGGGAACTCCCCTTTGGGGTCTTCTCCTGCTCTCACACTGGGGTCCCATGCAGGACATGGCCTTCACTGCTCTGGGGCCACGATCCTGGCTGCAGCCATGGGGGCACAGGCGCCACTCACCCGCCTTCCCCTCCCCTGATGAATGGCCCCATTAGCCACAGCCGTCTCCTGCTGAGCCCAGGGTATTCATCTGAGCCAGGCAGCCGGAGATGGATGCGCTGCCACAACCCATTACGGGCAGCATCTTAGTTGGGCTCTGTGCCGCACCGACAGCCCAGCCCCAGGGGCAGGGCAGGCTCCAAGAGCCCCCTCTCAGGCTGGCAGGGAGGAGGCCCGTGGACAGCTGCCCATCCTGCCCCCCAGCATGAGAGGAAGCTGCTGGGGGATGCTGCACCCATGTCAGGAGGGCCCCATGTGCCAGCATCCTGCATCCCGCCCGGGTAATCACTTGTAATTAGGGAACATCAGGCCCTGGGATTAACAATCAGAGCCTGCCCCTTCCCCAGTCCTCCCCAGTAGTGGTGAGTAATTGATACTAATAACACACTAATTAATTCACACGAGGCCTGATCCTGATCAAGCCAATAATGAGGCTCCCCTTGGCCTTCAGCCACGGCAGGATCAGGCCTCATGCAATGGGATGGTGAGGTGGGGCTGTGCCTGGGGATGGATGCTGAGCACCGTGCCACCCCCTCCCACACAGGATGGCACAGCAGGGCTGAGAGCAGGACCTGGTGTTTCAAAGGGTGAGGAAGGGTTCCCTAATTGTTTTCAGTGGAGAAGATTTACGTAGTGTTATTATTTTTCCTCCTCGTAGCTAAAAATAACCTAATCAGCCTGGCCTTTGAAGCTACCAGGGGGGTAAATAGCATCTTAATATGGATGTGTGTGTCAGCATAATCAGCACGCAGGAAAGGGCCTGCGATGATGGAAGAGTTTAGCATTTAGAGCTCGTTAGGCTGACGAGTGCAGAGAGGCAGGCACTGGCCGTCTGCTGTGCTGTGCCACAGGAGCTGCGTCCTCGCCTCCACCTGCCCACAGCCACCTCGTCCCTGCTCCTTGCCACAGGGTCACCACAGCCCTGGGTGCCCCAGTGCCTGTGCCCTGGCAGGGCTTCACTCTTGGACTCCGCCCAGCAGAGTCAGGGTCCCCCCCAAAATGATCCTGCTGACTCGACTTTATACCCACAGGTACATCCAAGGCGCATCCTCGCCAAAGGACATGGTCATCATTGTGGACGTGTGAGTACATGGTGGGGGCCATGGCTGGGCTTAGACAGGCCAGGATGGTGACACAGCTCGCCAAGGTGCCACTGTCCCACCAGTGGCCATAGGAAAGCTGTGTGGGACAGCAGAGCCCTGTGCTCCCTTGCTGCCAAGCCCCCAGCACCCCTGTCTCCTGCAGGAGTGGCAGCGTGAGCGGCCTCACCCTCAAGCTGATGAAGACCTCAGTCTATGAGATGCTGGACACCCTCTCAGATGATGACTATGTCAATGTGGCCTCGGTGAGTGCCATGGGGCAAGTGGAAGGGCTGTATCGCCAGCACAGGAGCCCTTTGCCCCCACACACACCTGGCTGAGGGCTCTGCCGACAGAAATACCATTTTTTGTCTTCTTAACCACCCATCTGCACATAAGCAAGAGAATGGCTGCTCAGGGCACACAAAAGCTGCCCCCGCCATGGGGCATTTGGCAGAGATGTTCCTGGGGTGATCCCAATGAGCCACCTCCTGTCCATCACCAGCCACTGACACCTTGCACCCCATGGCTGTGTCACCAGCTCGTGACCTCACGCAGCGCAGTGGCTGTGCCACCGCATCTGTGCATCACTGGGTGCCCCTCCCCTGTCTGGCCACCAGCACCCGGCACTAATTAACGTGTCTGACCTGGCTTCGTTAGCTGGATCACCGCTCCCCTAATGAATGGGCCCCATTGCCAGTAAATGAAGCAGTGAGTGAGACGCAGCACCTGCTCCCAGTGACAGCACAGAACAGCACAGCACGGCTGCTTGCACAAGCCGGGGGGCCCTGCAGCAGTGAGGGTGCAGGCGAGCCCTGTGCTGCCAGCACCCACTGCCAGCACCCACACCATGCAGCTCAGTGCTGGATTTGTCCCAAGCCAAGCTTGAGCCTCAGCATCAGCCCTCCCTGGGATGTGGGACACATCTGGGTCACCTGCCACCCATGGGAGCTGAGTGTGATGAGTGGCTTATGCCTGGTGGTGTCTGCCCTGTCCCCTTTCTGTGACCCACTCCCCTCCATTTCACCTCCCAGTTCAATGAAAAGGCGAAGCCGGTGTCGTGCTTCAAGCACCTGGTGCAGGCCAACATTCGGAACAAGAAGGTGTTCAAGGAGGATGTGCAGGGGATGGTGGCCAAGGGCACAACGGACTACAAAGCTGGCTTTGAGTACGCCTTCGACCAGCTGCAGAACGTGAGCTGGGGGCTGGGCCGAGGGCTGGGGGACAGGGTGCACCTGTGGGTGCTGGGGACAATGGGACAGCTCCGAGTGCCTGGCTGCTGCCCTGTGCCTCGGGCTTCGCTGTGGAGCAGGCTCCTTGTTCTCCTTCTCAGTGCTGGGGGAGACATCCCACCTCCTGGCATGCTGTAGCCAAGGTTTTGCTGATGCTGCTCCCCTCTGAGTTGTTCAAAGTTAGCAGGGCTGGGTGGAGGGGCCAGAGCCAACCAGATGCCATGCCAGAGGCAAAATAAAGATGAATGGTGCTATTAGGTGCTGAGTGGCATTGGCCACAACATCATTCCTGAGCTGACAACGTCCCTCCTTCTGCCCATTCACCCTGGTCACCCTCACCCCAAAGAAATGGGCTGGGAAGAGATCGGTTGGGGTCAGCCCTTCTGGCTGCATCCAGCCCTGTGCCCAGCGCTGCTGGCTCCAGGTGTGGCCTCAGATGCTGTGTCTGCCCCACAGTCCAACATCACACGTGCCAACTGCAACAAGATGATCATGATGTTCACGGACGGCGGCGAGGACCGAGTGCAGGACGTCTTTGAGAAGTACAACTGGCCCAATAAGACGGTGAGAGGCTGTGGAGCTGTGTGCTGGGCTGGGGCTGCTCACCGTGGAGGGAGATGGCTGCTCCAGCTCCATTGCTGGCTTCTGCTCCATTTGCCTCCTCACCATCCTCCCTCCCCAACAGCGTGCTCCTGCACAAAGCCGCTGCTCTGGTAGTGGGTTTGTAGCTGGCTCCCACCTTCCTGTGAAGGAGGCATGGGACCAGGCACACTGGGGGATGCTGGGGAGGGAATGGGGCTGGTGGGCTCCCTGAATGCTGGCCCTGAGAGGAGCACACCCCAAGCATGGGGACAGGGCTGCTGGCAGGCACACGAACCAGCACGAAGGTCCCCACTGCTGCCCAGAAACCTGTGGGGTGGGAGGGTTCTGGCCCATGTATCACCCTCAGAGAGCACAGACCCCTCTGGGAGCAGTAATGCCCCAGAGCAAGGACCACTGGGGTAGGTGGCTTGAGCCAACACAGTGATGCTGGGGGACAGGACTGGCTGGGGCCAGGCAAGGACAGACAGGGACTCCCTTGCTGCCAGCACTTGCAGGAGTCTTCTGTCCACCTGCACACGCTCTGTGGGCCATGGCAGGTAATGCCACACTGTCCCTGGGGAGGTTGTCATCGGCTGGGAGCACTGGGTGTGGAAAACAAGGGTGCCCAGTGGATGGCCCTCAGTGCTCGCTCTGCCACAGGTGCGGGTGTTCACCTTCTCCGTGGGGCAGCACAACTACGATGTGACCCCGCTGCAGTGGATGGCCTGTGCCAACAAAGGTGAGCGGGGCTGGCACCCAGCGGGCACAGGGGGCTGCGGGGTGCTGGGCTCACCCCTCGGCTCCAGCGTGTGCCACTACCAGCAAAGCACTGGCTGCAGCCCTGGAGGGATGGGCAGCAGGACAGCCAGACTGCTGGACAGCTGGGTCTCCAGCTGCCTTTCTCTTTATTTTCCAAGGTTACTACTTCGAAATCCCCTCCATTGGCGCCATCCGCATCAACACGCAGGTACGGCCGGAGCCAGGCAGGCAGAGCCCCCGCCAGGCTGCCCTGCCTGGGGGCGAGTTCAGGTGGCCCCAGCCCCACTGGGGAGAGCCCACAGGCTGGCAGTGAGTGTAGCAGCAAGCTGGGGAGCCGAGCTGAGCCCTCAGCCAGGCCCTGCGCTATTGAAATAAGTAATTCATCGTCTGCGGCTCCCCACGGACCTGCTGCCTTTTGAGTGACTAATTATGAAACATCAGGCGTTAATCAGCGCAGAGCTGAGCGCAGGCAGGGAGCGAGTGTGGGCAGGGCTGAGCTCGGCAGAGCCAGTCGTGTCTGCCCCACACCTCCTCTCACTGCCCCTTTTCTGCCCCTTTTCTTTATCGGATGTGCCATGCGGGCAAGGTGATGAGGGTCCCCAAACAGGGCAGCCCCTCAGGGCAGGGCTGGCATTGTGGCACGGGGGCCTCCCTGCCCAGAGATCTTGCCTTGGCAAGGTGAGATAGGAAAAGGGAAACCTGCCCCAGGAGGAGATCCCAAAATGCTGGCAGTGGCAGCCAGGGAGACAGTAGTGACATGGTCCAGGCATGATGGAGCAGCCCCAGCCCCGGGAATGGCTGAGAGCTGTGGGGTTCTGGCTGGTGCTGCCTGGGCAGCCCCTGCCCTCCCTGTGCATGGCCAGCAGTGAGCAGCACCTTATTTGCATCTTGATGGGCCTGTTGGGGTCCCAGCTGGAGCCAGTACCCCTGGGTTTGGTATCTGCCAAGCCCCCTCCCCTAGCTCAGCCTGCAGCTGGGGGCCTCACCCCATTAATATTCCCGGGGTGTGCACTGGGACAAGGGTGTCACTGGGCTGGAGCAGGGACACATCTGGCTCCTACATCATCCTTTCCCCTGTCCCATGCCCCTGCAGGAGTACCTGGATGTGCTGGGCAGACCCATGGTTCTGGCTGGGAACCGAGCCAAGCAGGTTCAGTGGACCAATGTCTACCAGGATGCCCTGGTAAGGACCCTCCAGCCCCGGGGTGCAGGGAGGGACCCCCAACCCCAGGGTCCCACACAGCCCCAAGTGCAGGCAGGGACCCCCAACCCCAGGGTCCCACACAGCCCCGAGGGGCATGTGGGTGGGGACACCAGCCCCAGGGTGCAATTGGGGACACTGACCCTGGAGTCCCACACAACTCCAGAGTGCGGGTGGATAGAGACACCGGCCCCAGGGTCCTGCACAGGACATGCCCCATCTCCCCTGTCAGGGGAGTAACCCCCCTCTGGTGCCCACCCCCAGCCCTGGGTCCTGAGGAGAGTGAGGGGCCATGGGACATCATTCTGTGCTTGTGCAGGGGCTGGGCCTGGTGGTGACAGGAACGCTGCCAGTGTTCAACCTGACGGAGGACAGCAGTGACAGGAAGGTAGGAGACTCTGCTGCCCCTGCCCTGGCTGCACTGGGAGCCCTGGTGTGGGGCCACTGTGGAGTGGGGAAGGTGCCCTGGTGATGGGTGTGTGGCTGCAGGGGGAGCACTGGCATCCCTGGGGTGACACCAGGGGTGACTGCCATCCCTGGGACCCAGAATGGCCTTGGCTAGCTCTCACAGTTCAATGGGGACAGCTGCAAGTCCCTAGGGGATGCAGTGTTCCCTGGGGGGCTGGTACATCCCACCCTGTGCCCCTGCAGTATCCAAATCTGACCCACACGTCCCCAGAGGGAGAAGAAGTCCATCCTGCTGTTTCCCTGTCCCCGTGCTGGTGGTGGCAGATGACAGCCCTGCTCCCACCCACCTCCCTCCCTGCATTTCCTTCCAGAACCAGCTCATCCTGGGCGTGATGGGGATCGATGTGGCTCTCAATGACATCAAGAGGCTGACGCCGCGTTACAACGTGCGTGGGGGCCCCTTCCCCTCTGTGCCTGCCCTGCACTGCCTGATCCTGGTGTGGAATCCCTCTGATGGGAGCCCTAAGCTGTGCCCCAGCACTCCAGAGCACTTCCAGCAGCACTGACACCTAGCAGGATCCCTGGCTGCAGGGACTGGGACAGGCAGGGATCAAAGCTGCATGATGCTCTGGGACCCAGAGCAGAGCCAAAACCCTTGTAGGGTTAGCAGGGAATAAACCTTACAGGCCTGGGGAAAGGAGCAGTGGGAGAAGTTCAGAGCCAAACTCTCACCCCAGAGCTGAGAGATTCCATTGTCCTGAGAATAGAAACAGATGGATAGAACAGCCTGAGCCCTGGGGGTGACATGGGGTGAGCTCTGCCTACAGAGCTGAGGGTGCTCACACCAGCTCAGCGTGTCATGCTACAGAGCCACTGCCCAGCCTCACCCCTCCTCCTGTCCTCCTGCAGCTGGGAGCCAATGGCTACGTCTTCGCCATCGACCTGAACGGCTACGTCCTGCTGCACCCCAACCTGCAGCCCCAGGTGAGGAGGGGCCCAAAGGGGTGGCAGCTGTGGGGATTAGCCAGGCCCTGAGGGACACATGGCTTCCCAAGGTCCTTAGGAGTTAATTGTGGGGTTTGTGATGAGTTAGTCTGGACTCAGCAGCAGCAGTGGAAGCCCTGAGCCCTTCCCTGGCTCTCCCTTTCTTCCTGCAGATCATCAATTTCCGTGAGCCGGTGACGCTGGACTTCCTGGATGCTGAGCTGGAGGATGAAAACAAGGAGGAGGTGAGCAGACCAGGGGCAGAGCCTGGCCCCCTCATCTGCAGTTGCAAAGGGCACTCAGCCCCTCCAACCTGCCCTGGGGAGCATCTCATCCTCAGGGGCCTGGCACAGCTCCCATGGAGCCACAGCAGGGACAGGAGCTGGGTCACTGTCCCCTGGTGCCAGCATGATGCTCACCCTGCACCCCACGGATCCCCAGTGCCATCCCACTGGGGTGGGTGCCCACAGGTGCCTGGCTGGGCTCTGTCGCCCTCAGTTGCCTCCTCTGTGTCCCACAGATCCGGAGAAGCATGATTGATGGGAATGACGGGCAGAGGTTCATCAAGACCCTCATCAAGTCCTTGGACGAGGTAACACGGCAGGGGAAGGGTGTCACGGCTGAAACTGTCACTGTGCTGAGCACCCAGAACCAGCAATGGGGATGAAGGGCTGTGTCTGGCACCAGGCTGGGGGCTAGGGCCCTGTGTCACGGTGCCAGCAGAGTCCTGGCACACCCAAGCCTGACTGGCTCCCTCTGACCTGCAGCAATACATCGATGAGGTGTTCCGGACCTACACATGGGCTCCCATCAAAAGCACCAACTACAGGTGAGTGTCACCATCAGTGCACCCAGACTGCCCTGCACCAGCTGGACCCACACCAGCACAGGGCTGGGGCTTGTACCTGCAGCTCCCCAAGTCCCCGAGGCCACCAGGGATGTGTCCCACGGGCTGTGGGGTTGCAAATGCACTGTCGCTTCATTGCATACAGGCAGTGATGTGCTGCAAGGCATTCCTCTAAGTGCTACCTGCCAGTGTTGGGCACTGTGGAACTTGTACACAGTCCCCAAGGCTCCTGGGTTGCAGGGCTGGTGTGCCAGGGGCCAGACAAGTGCCACTGCTGCCGTCACCTGTCTGCCCACCCAGGGCTCATGCAGGTCCCTGCCTGCTCTAGGATGGGTGACAGTGACATGTGCCCACCCTGCAGCACAGGGAGTGTCTTTAGAGCCAGAGGAGAGCAAAGTTCTGCATTTATCACCCAGTTTGCACCCGTTCGGACCAGCAGATGTGTAAGAAAGACCCTGACATCATAATTTCTGTGCTGTACAACTCACACTCCTTCATCCTGGGAGGAGCTGTGTGGGCCCCCTGTTGCCCAGTGTGCCCTCCTCCTCCTCCCCCTTGCCACCCAGCTCGGGAGGGGCTGGCAAGGGTCACAGCCACTACCCAACACTGCCAGGTGTCCCCAGTGCAGCCCCAGTCCTGTCCCCCATGGTGTCATCCCTCTGGAGCCAAGCAGCTCTGCTGAGGAGGGGACAATGAGACAGTGTGACACATCTGTAGGATGAAAGCCCTGTGCTCCCATGGCTCTGCTCTGTGGCAGGGATATTTCCTGGGTTTCCCTGGGATGTTATCAGCATGGGGTGCCACCAACACTGAAGAGAAAAAAGCCACCACCCTCTTCCTGACACCTGTGCTTTGGAGTGCCACCTCCTCTGATCTGCTTTTTGGAGTGCCACCACCTCTGCCATGCTGGCTGCAATGCCCAGACCGTGCTGCCAGTGCAGACAGGGTTATCTGAAGGGGTGGTTTAGGGAGGAAGCCCAGATCCCCATGGCTCTGGTGCAGGTGTGACACTGGATGAAAGTCAGGAATGTGGTCCTTGCTCGCTTATTCCTCGCAACACCTGGCACAAACACTGTCACCAAAGGCCAGTGGCCACTGCAGCTGGCACCAAGGAGTCCAGTTCCCTCTGGCAGTGTCAGTGTCTCCTGTGGGTTCAGCAGCCCCAGCACCACCTCCTGCCATCTCCTTTCCCACCCCTGTCCCACACCCTGCATGCCAGATTCCTGGCTGCCGGATCGCTCTCCTTCCTGACTGACCTGGCTCCTGGTGCCTATATAATGGCTGTCATTGGTTTCTCCAGGCTAAGAAGGCTTTGTCCCTGCTTTCAAGGGCTGTGTCTCTTCCTGCCTTCCTCCCTCACAGGGATGTTGTGTTTCTCTTCCACATGCATCTCCCTTCGTTCCTGGGCTGGCACGTCCTGCCCATCTCAGCCCTGGCTAGGCAGACTTCTGTGCCCATGGGTGCCCCCAGGACAGCCCTTGGTGCTCTGGGCATGACCCTGGATGCCCCAGGATGACCCTGGGTGCTCTGGGGATGACTCTGGATGCTTCGGCACAGCGCTGGCTGCAGCTCCTGGAGAGAAGGATGCAGCAGGCTGTGCAGGAGGCCAGTGGGGCTGCTGCCTGCCATCGCCTGGGTCAAGCTGCTGCCAGCAGGTGCCAGGCAGGGACTGGGAGCTGGCCAAGGATTCCAGGTGGGTGTAAAGCCTTACACCAGGTGTCTGCTCTCCCTCTCCACAGCCTGGGGCTGGTTCTGCCTCCCTACAGTACCTACTACATCCAGGCCAACCTCAGCGACCAGATCCTGCAAGTGAAGTGTAAGTAGCCCCTGGCTGGCTCTCCCTGCCACCCTCTCGCACTCCCCCTCACCCCACACCAGCCCGTGGCTGTCGGGGGGAGAAACACAAAGCAAAGGCTTGCTAAAAGTTATAGGGATCACTGTGAGAGACAAAATAAAGAGAAAAACTAAAGCTAAGAGAGGCGTGAGTAGAGGTGAGCGCACAGAGGGAAAGCGAGCTGCCTGCCTGGGCTGCCCCGGGGGGCCGGGGTTTGGTCCTTATGCTTTGCACCCCAAAACACCCGGGGGCTGCAGGCGGGCGCTGCCGGCGCAGGCAGAGAGGTGCTGCCTGTTCGCCTCCCGGGGACGAGGGATGGCGCTGTAGCAGCCAGTTAATTTGTGAGCCTGGGGAAGTTTGCATGGATCTCTTTAATTTCCTTTGGTTTATTACGATACTTTGGTTTCGGTTTAAGCCATTTATTCTTTTTATGAGTTCGGTTTCGGTTGGTTTCAATTTTTGTTTGGAATTAATCTGTGTACGTGTGTGTTAGCCTGGCCCCCCCCCTTTCTCTCTCTTTCTCTTTCCCCTGATCCCCAAGCCTTTTCCCCACCTCAGGTCCACGCTGCTCCCAGGGACCCTCTCCCCCATGGGAGAACCGGACCCTTCCCCCCTCCCCTCCGGTTCCCCCTGTTTCTCCCCCTCGGCCGCCCCGGTGGCCCAACCCCAGCCCCACTCCAGATCCAGCCCCTGCCACCCCCTCCATCCATGGGCAGGAGCCCTGTGTCCCTGTGGGGACGAGGCCAGGCTGTCCCCATCCCCGGGAGGGGGGATCCCCCCATCCTCCCTGGCTCTGCCCACTGTGCCGTGCATGCCCCCTGACTCAGTGAGGACATTTTGATATCAAGACTGTTGCAACTGTTTGCTACTGATTCTCATTTTCCTTTGGAGTATTGAATATATATCTATATATTTCTCTAGTTATATCTTTGCATTTTTTTTTTGTTCTTATTTCACCGTAGCCTTTTCTTTTCCTTTTGTTACTGGGTTTTTCTTCTGTTTTCTTTTCTTCATGTCGTTTTTTGCAAGAGGTTTCCTTTTGGTATGATTATAATACACAATATTTTTATTCAAACGTCGATTGAATAAAATATTGTTTGTGCCCCCCTTCCCCCTTTCCACCCAACCCCTTTTTTTTTTGTTTGTTGTTTTTTGTTTGTTGTTTTTCTTGCTTTCTCTCTATGGTGGATTCACACAGTACCAAACATCAAAATGAAGGGCAAGTATTTTCCGTCTCAGACCACTCCCCTTCCCCACCCTGTCCCCTGCCCCGTGTCCAGTCCCCCCCAGCCCCCTGCTTGCCCATCTCCCTGCCCGTTTGCCACGCCGAACCTGCAAACCGCCACCAACTCGCCCTTCCTCCCTTCTCCTTCTCCTCTTCCTCCTCCTCTCCTCCAGTTCCCCCTTTATTTGGAAGCAACATGTCTTGTTCTGTTCATGAGAGCTTTGTCACGAAAATCCCCACTCCCTCCCTGCGCATCACTCCCAAACCTGGTTCGAATCGTTCAAGAGCCGATCTCGTATGAAACTGCCGTTTTCGATCCACGAGGTTTTTTGTAGCTAGTTGGATGCCCTGCTCTTCCTCCCCAATGCTGCCACTTCTTGCTCCTCTTCTCCCGCTCGTCTCCTCCAGCTCCTTCTCCCCCTCTCCTGGCTCCTCTGCTTCCTCCTCCCCAAGACAACTCAACCTGAAAGGGATAGGGCTGTGCAGGGAGCAGGGGGCTGTGGGGTGGGTGCCCAAAGGTGGCAAGGATGGAGGGCAGGTGGGGGGCCCAATCCACCACTGCTGTCAGCCTCTGGGACAGGCTTTTTGGGGAAAGCCTACAAGCAGGAACCCTCTGCAGAGATGGGGATGGGACCACCTGGGGCCGTGCCTCCCAGCTGCACAGGTGATGGCGAGCCTGGCCCCATGGGCACGCGGGATGGCTGAGCCCGGGGGTGCCGCACTGCCTGCCCCCACAGCTGCTCGGTGGCCGTCCCCCCTGCCCTGGGGACCAGCATGGCATGAAGCCTCGGGCAGGTGCAGCGTCCTGGTGCCATCCGTGCCCCTGGGAGCAGCCAAGTTTGAGCCCAAAGTCCCACCGAGGCAGGCTGAGGTGCTGGAGTCGGTCTTCCCCTGCGGTGGAGCAGGACATCACCCATGTGACACAGGATTTGGCCCACATTCCCTCAGTGCCAGAGGGGCCCCCCGAGGCGGGACCCACAGCTCCTACACAGCCCCACAGTGGGCCAGGGGACACCCGGCACACACGGTCCCTATGGGACCCGCCACCACTCTCCATCCCACGCAGCCCCCAGCACACGGCACCCACCAGCAGCCTGCCCAGCAGCACCCCCTCCCTGGCACAGGCTGGGGGGGCACTGCAGCACAGGAGGGGCCATGGGGGACAGGGCCAGGCGGGCAGGGCAGTGGGGAGGTGGAAGTGTCACCCTCAGCCCTGTTCTATCAGCCTTGAGTTGCCTCCTCCCAGCGCCCCTGTGATGGCAATGCTGATGGACCAAGTACGAGTGTTTTGTACTCCTCTCCTCCTCTTCCTCCTCCTCTTCTTCCTCTCATCGGCTTGTACCCAGCCCCTGCCTCCAGCCCTCAAGAGAGCAACAGTCCAACCTCTGGCTGTGCCGTGCAATGCACCAGGAGCTGGCGGGAGGGCAAGGGGATAGCGGTGCCCGTCGGGGGGGATGTTGTCCCCTTAGGGGGTGCCCTAAGCCAGCTCGCCCCCGTGAGCTGAGCCCTGCATCCTCTGTCTCCTCTGCCGGAGGTATTCCCAGAGACACCCCAAACGTGATGGGCTGCACCCCCCTGTTAAAGCAGAGTGCGCTGGCGGGCGAGTGCGGATCCCCATCCCCATTGGGGTACCACCGCCCCGGGGAGGGAGGGGGCACCGGTGCCCGGCAGCGGAGCCCGTCAGCGCATTGCACGGCCCTGCAGCAGCGCGGGAGCCTCTGGTTGGACTGTCCTCGGCAAGGTTCCCCTCTGGCCATGTTGATGCCTGAAAACTCCCTTTATTTTTTCTCCCGACAACCGAGTGTTCTGGTGATCCTCCTCCGGCCAGGAGCGCAGCATGTGGTTCCCTGCCCTCGCCCAGCACCCCTTCCCCGAGAGAGAGACGTCCCCCGCCCTCCCGAACATGCATATATATATATACATGTGCGCACATATATATATGTGTGTGTGTCTGTGTGTCCCTGCGTGCCCGCCACCGGCCGCGCGTACGCACCGCGCGCCTTCAGCCCGCGACCGAGCAAATTCGAGCCGAGATGGGCAAACTTCTCCTGATTTGGCTCTAACCTTCCTTCCCGTGCGGTGCCAGCAACAGCAGAACGGCCTTTTCCTTCCTCTCTTGTTACCAAGAGCAGCAAATGCCTTTTTCTCCTTTTTTTTTTTTGGTTCCCTCCCCTCTCTCTCTCTCTGTCCGTCTCTCTCCCTCCTGGCCCCCGGCGCCCCCATCCCCGCTCCCCGCCGGATAACCTTCCCTTTCTGTTGCATATTTTGAATACCTGCTGACCAACAGCTTTGAGTCGGAGGGACATGTGTTCATTGCTCCCAGGTAGCTTTGCGTGTGCGCTTGCCGAGGTGTGCATCCGCCCCGGCCCCGCTGCCGACCCCGCCATCGCCCCCATCCTCGCCTCATCGTGCCTTGTCCCCGCTCCCCGTGCCCTGTGGCTGTGTGTGTCGTGTGCCCGCTCCGCCGCGGGGCTGCCGCCGGGACCCCGGCCCCGCCGCCCCCCCGGTTGCATCCAGCACAGTTATATATGCACCCGGTGCAGCCCGACCTCTGCGCGTGCATATATAGGTATAGTTTCTGAAAATCCCTGCCGAGCGAGGCGCCGGCGGCGGCATCATACAGTCGTGCTGGCTGCGGGGGGTGGGGGGGAGGGAGAAGGAAGGGGAAGTTTCGGCTCAAATTTGGGATGCCCAGGGGGTTTGGGGACATGAGGACAGCGTAGCGGCCCCTGGACAGACAGATATGTCCCCTCCCCTGGGCCATGCCACCCAGTCTTGTCACCTAGCAGGGATGAAGGGCCATCCCTCAGTGGGGTGTTTGGGGAGCCCCATGGCTCTGCCAGCACCCTGCCCTTCCCGCTACTGCAGTGCGATCTCTGACCAGCCCTAATTAACATCACCAGCTAATCACCTATCTGCTGATAGGTCATTATAGCAGCTAAACGTCCTGTTAGGGGGTGTTCTGCCAGTGCAGCTTTTGGGAACTGCAGTGGGTTAAGGTACAGCAAGGCCACCTGCGGGTACCCCCCACCTTCCCGGCCCACAGGAGCAGTCACTCACACTAATTCTGGGTGAACCAGCCCAAAATGTACAGTCACTGTGCAGCCCTGGCTTTTTGGGGAGCTTAGTCCCCAGGCCCTCTTCTGGGCACTGGGGGTGAAGTCCAGGACACACGGGAGCCAAAGCAGAGTGTGAATGAGAAATAGGAAAACTGTTACTGAAAATTGGCCTGTAAGCACGCTAAGAGGATGGATGGGAAGGTGATGCCCGAGCCCTAGGCCCCAGGAGTGGGTCTGCACCCACTGTCCTGCTCAGGCTGCAGTGATGGGCTCAGTGTCCTGTGTGTGTCTGCAGACGGTGCAGCTGGAGAAAGCAGCGGGCTGTGGAAATCAGGGTGAGCCCTTCGGTGTCCCCGGAGCGGCTCCATGAGCACTTTGCTGCGGTGGGTGCTGCCCGGCGTGGGCAGGGGCAGGGGCAGGGAGGGGCCGTGTGCCGGGGCGTGCCCGGCACCCAGGGCGACTGTATGATCTGCCGCCGGCGCTGCCGCGCCCATGGGCCACTGGATATTTTCAGAAACCGTATATCCCCCGTCCCCCGTGGGTGTGTGAGTACCTGTATCTGTGCGTGTCGGTGGAGATATTTAGGTGGCTGTTCCTCTCCGACCAGGGGTTGAGGGGCCAGGCCGAGCTGGCCAGGGTGCCCCCCCTTTTTCAGCTGCCCTGTGGGCATGCTCCCTGCCACCCTTTGCTCCAACATTTGTCCTCTTAATGAGGCTTTTGGCAGAGTCAGGAGCTTGGCAGAGAGGTTGTGAGTGGGGGGAGCCCTGAGCACCCCAGCACTGTTCACAGCCACACTGCTGAGGATGGGAGGCTCTTGGCACCCTGGGGTGGCACTGACCTGTGCCACCCACCCAGAGCCTCGTGGTGACCAACAGGTTACAGCTGTCCCTGGCGTCGGTGGGGCTGGGACTCTGTGCTCAGGGTGTTCCAGACTGAAGCAGGGACATAGCACCCACCATAGTGCCTGTCCCAAGAGGGTCTCAGGGCCAGTGATGCCCATGGGCAAGCACCCATCTCCACCAGCTGGGGCTCAGCCAGCACCCAACCATCTGTGCAAAGGGCACAGGTACAGCCTTGAGTGAGTGCCTGGTGCTGCCAGCGCAGCTGTGGAGAATCCCGAGGCAAATCCCTGCTCACACCCACAATGGAGCCCTCAGTCCCTGGGGTGCCACAGGGACAGGGCAGGGTGGGCATAGTGGTGCCCAGCTGGCCCCACAGGTAAGTACAGCATCAGAGGCACCCAGTCCCACCAGTAGCCCCACCAGTATGGGAGAGATGGACTCGGTGTTGTACCATTCTGGGCAAACCAGGATCCATCAAACCTTGCCCTGGCAGAGGTGATGGCACCTCAGTGCCTGTGGCAGTGACAGACCCAGTGACTGGTGTGATGCTGCTCTGGTGGCACTGCAGGCAGCAGGGGCTGGGTACCAGGCTGTCTACAGAGATGCCCACAGCCAGTTCCCCTGGTGGGGTGACACTCCCAGGAGAGGTGGCATGTCACCACCATTGTGTCCCCATCAAGCCTGGGTGGTGGCAGCACGGCCAGCGCCCACCCTGCTGTCCCCGGGGGAGAACTGACCTTACCTTTTCCATCCCCACGAACGACAAACCTTGTCCCCCAAACCCCAGAGAGTATTGCAAAGACCTCGACTTGTCGGATAACAACACCGAATTCCTGGAAAACTTTATTGCCCTCATGGAAAAGGTGACCCCAGACTCCAAGCAGTGTGAGTAGCTGGGATGGCTGGTGGGGGGCTGCCGGTGGGCTGGGGGTGGACGGGGATGCAGGGGGAGATGGAGCAGGGGATGAACTATGCTGGGGTTGGGGTCCTGGGAGCTGCTGCAAAGTGGGTGCTGGGGCAGGGCAGGGGACGTGGTTGGCCCCCATGGGGCCAGCCCTCACCTCCTTCTCTTCTCCACCTTCCTCCCAAGGCGACAACTTCCTCCTGCACAACCTGATCCTGGACACGGGCATCACGCAGCAGCTGGTGGATCGGGTCTGGAAGGACCAGGACCTCAACACGTAGGTGGAGGGGAGATGGCGCAGGGTGGGCAGCACAGTCTTGGGACAGAGGAAGATTGGGATGGGCTGTGGAGACGGGCAGAGCAAAACCCCACTGATGGCCGGTGTACCTGGCTCCTCTCCTTGCAGGTACAGCCTCTTGGCTGTCTTCGCAGCCACCGACGGGGGCATCACCCGTGTCTTCCCTAACAAGTGAGTGTCCACCCTGCACAGTGACGTGTCTGCTCCTGCTGGGCCATCTCTGGTGGGACCAGAAATGACAGTGACAGTCATGGCTGTGGCTGCTCCCTGCCAGGGCGGCGGATGACTGGGAGGAGGAACCAGAGCCCTTCAACGCCAGCTTCTATCGGAGGAGCCTGGACAACAAGGGCTACATCTTCAAGCCACCCTACCGGGATGGTGGGTGCCAGCTCAGGGCAACAGGGTGTGACCCAGGCTGCCTCTGGTTCCATGTGTCCCCTGATGTCACCCCTGCCTTCCACAGCTGGCTACCGGGGGCTGGACCTGGAGAACAACACCATTGGGATCCTGGTGAGCACCGCTGTGGAGCTCAGCATCGAGGGCAAGACTCTGAAGCCCGCAGGTAGGCAGGGAGCTGGGTGCCCTGGCGCCAGGCTGGGGGGTCCTTGCCACCCCCCCATGCCAGGGCTCACCCCATCTCCCCACTGCCCCAGTGGTGGGGGTGAAGCTGGACCTGGAGGCCTGGGCTGAGAAGTTCAAAGTGCTGGCAAGCAACAGGACGGACCGTGACCAGCTGGGCACCCGCCGAGTACGTCCTGGGGGCTGGCACAGCCAGGGAACAGGGGTGGGGACAGGACAGGGAGGGAGCTCTGCTTGGTGGGGGGCACTGCTGGGACATGGTGCCTGTGGTTGCACCGGGTTTGTTCCTCAGGTTCCCTGTCCCCAGCCTCTGGGGACACCACCCTGCATGTCCCACTCTGGCTGGGAGGACAGCTCTGGGGGGATGACCATCCTGCTAACCTGTCCCTCTGCCCTGCTTTTGGTTGACAGTGTGACCCCTCAAGCAGCTGTGAGATGGACTGTGAGGCCAACAACAAAGTGAGTGGTGGGCAGGGGTGGGGCAGCTGGTGGGGGAGCAGGGAATAGCTGGGAGGGGTCCCTGTCCCCTGCCTACCCAGCCTGTGCACCCACCCTGTCCCCTGCTGCTCCCCAAGCTCAGCCAGACCCAGCCCACCTCGTAGGGATGAAGGCCTGGGGGTTGCCCCATGGACTGTGGACCCCCTGAGAGGGCTGTTAACCCCCCCAGGGTGGGTGGTGTCTCCTGCTCCCTGAACCCAGCACAGGTGCTCTGGGCACTGAGATGTTTCTGAGGCTTGGGGACACCGCGCTGGCCCCGCTGCCTGACAGCCTGCCACCTCCCACCCTGCTGGTCCTGCCTTGCCCTGGGCATGGCCAGGGTTGGATGACACTGCCCTCCTTCCCCAGGACCTCATCTGTGTCCTCATTGATGATGGGGGCTTCCTGGTGCTCTCCAACCAGGAGGACCACTGGTACCAGGTGAGCAGTGCCCACAGCGCTCTTGGGCATGGGATGCCAGCGGGGAGCTGAGACCCTTGAGCTCGTGTCATGGGTGGTGTGACACAGCCCCACTCGAGTCCCCTCCAGGGGAGTCCCATGTCGAGGTGGCATTTGGGTGTAGATTGAGTGTCCCCATTTCAGGTGGGCAAGTTCTTCAGCGAAGTGGATGCCAACCTGATGTCTGCCCTCTACAACAACTCCTTCTACGCCCGCAAGGAGTCCTACGACTTCCAGTCCGTCTGTGCCCCCGAGGCCCCCAGCAACACGGGCGCGGCACCCCGCGGTGTCTTCGTGGTGAGCACCCACAGGGATGGTGCATTCCAGCTGGTCTGGGAGCTCAGGGACCCATGAGTGTGTCCCCAGTGTCCCTCATGGGGACTTGCTGGCTCACTTCCCCCTCTTTGCCCACAGCCCACTGTGGCCGATCTCCTGAGTCTCGCCTGGTGGACCTCGGCCGCAGCCTGGTGAGTCCTGCCATGTCCCCTCCCTGGGGCCATTTCCACTGGGGAGTGACACTGGGGTGTCCTTGGGGCTGGGACACCTGACGTGGCCACACTTTCCTTCCCCAGGTCCCTGTTCCAGCAGTTTCTGTACAGCCTCACCTACAGCAGCTGGTTCCAGACGGGTGAGTCCCTGGGGAGCTTTGGGCAGGGGTGGGCAGGGGCTGGGGGGGGTTGGTGGCCCTTGGCCCACAGCGCTGTGCTGGCACAGAGGAGGTGGCAGGGGACGGCATGGAGGCCAGGGAGACGAGCTGCATCATGAAGCAGACCCAGTACTACTTCAGCACCGTCAACGCCACCTACAACGCCATCATCGACTGCGGCAACTGCTCCAGGTGGGTTCGTCCCTGCTGTCCCACCCCTGCACAGGGTTGGGGACACCCCCGAGGTGCCAAGCCCCCCATGCAGCAGCCTGTGTGGGGGCGATTGGGGATGCTGTGCAGCATTTGGGGGGACTGTGGTACCCGGAGGGGGGACAGAGAGGAACAGTAGTGTCCCCATGGGCTGTGGGTGATGATGTCTCCAGGGCTTCCCTGTGTGGGACCAAGCCCTAGAGAAGCCCATCAGTGCCGAGTTCCTGGGCAGCCCCTCAGCATGGGGATGGGGAGGGAGGTGGAGCTGAGGATGGGGAAGGAGACATCCCCATGGGCAGGGAATGGGGATAGGGATGAGGCTGGGGTAGGAATGAGGCTGGGGACAGGGATGGGGATGCAGACAGGCATGAGGTTAGGCATGGGGATGGGGATGAGGTTGGGGACAGGGATGGGGATGAGAAAGACAATCATGAAATTGGGTCTTGGGAGGTGCTGCTGCTTCAGCCTCCCCAGAGCCACATGCCAGCAGGGCTGGCACTGGGGTTGGGGGGGATTGGGACACAGGGTAAGTGGGGTCCCACCGCCTTCGCACCCCCAGGCTCTTCCATGCACAGAGACTGGCCAACACCAACCTGCTCTTCGTGGTGGCTGACAAGCCCCTCTGCAGCCAGTGTGAGTCTGTCAAGCTGCTGCAGGCAGAGGTAAGAGGTATCCTTTGATGTCTCAGCTGTATCCCACTGGGATGTGGTGGCAGCGGGATAGGGGGACATGTGGTCTCTGGGGCAGGCAGGGGGGAAAGGACCTGTGGAGTTTGGCAGGGGTGGAGGGAGCTGGCCTGTGGCCAGAGGGGCTGGGGGTGCCCTACAAACCCCCACTGCCCTGTCTCTGGTGGTTTCCTTGACCTGCGAAGCCCCCCCGAGGGACCCCAACCAGTGTGAGCTGGTGGACAGGCCCCGCTACCGGAAAGGTCCCCACATCTGCTTCGACTACAATGCAACAGTACGTGGGGTGTAGGAGGGAGCGGGGGGGAGCAGAGCTGGGGGTGTCCCCTGGGAAGGGATGGGGGCAGTGGGTATCCTCTGGTGGGGGAGCAGAGCCATGGGTGGTCCCCTGTGGGGTGCTCCCCGGGGGGAAATTTGGGCAGTGGGTTTCCCTTGAGCAGGGGAGGGGAGCCATGGGGGGATCCCAGGGGAGCAGAGCTGAGGGGTTCACCCCTGAGGGGAGAATGGAAAGGTGAGGAGACAGAGGGGGGAGCAGAGACATGGGGTGTCCCCCAAGGGGAACAGAGCCATGAGGGGATCCCTGGGGGTGCAGTGCTGTGGGGGGACCCCTCTGACGGGGATAGAGAGGAGGGGTCAGGAGCCCTGGGCTATTCCCTGGGGAGATCAGAGCTGTGAGGGGTCCCTAGGAGAGCAATGCCATGGAGTGCCCTCCTGGGGGAAGAGCAGCACCAGGGGTCGTTCCCGGGGGCTGTGCCATGGGGCAGGAGGCCACAGGGCTGCAGGGAGGTGGCAGATGCCCCTCCCAGGGCAGTGCGTGCCCCTGGGGTGCCGAGGCACTGCTGGGGGTGCCCCACGGCCCCTCTCTCTTCGCCCACTCAGGAAGATACCTCAGACTGCGGCCGAGGGGCTTCCTTCTCCCCCTCCCTGGGGGTCCTGCTCTCACTGCAGCTGCTGCTCCTCTACTCCAGCACCAGCCGGCACCCACTGCCCCCAGCCGCCTGCCTTTAGCCCCCTGGCCACCCCCGCCAGCTCTCTTTTCTTTCAACTTCCATCTCCATGCCCCTCCCCGGCCCGGTGGAGCGGGAGCGACGTCCCCTCCGCCGCCTCGGGGACCCCCACGGTGCCGCCCCGCTCTCCCCACCGGCCGCAGCCAAAGAAGAGCCGGGGTGCGGGCAGGGGCTCCCCGGCAGAGCGGGGACCGGGACGGTGCCCCGAGGTCGCGCCCTCCCGGCCGCTCGGACTTGGAAAAGTGGCGTCGGTGTCCTCCGCCCGCGATCCCCCCATCCACCTCGCCTATTTTTTTAGCCTGAAGATTTTAAAGCAGATCTTTCTACATCGAGTTTCCAACATTTTCACCTGGAGACCGGCGGGGTTTATTGTCAGCAACGAGGACACATGGGAAAAAAAAAAAACCGACAAAAACAAAAAACGGGAAAAAAAAGGGGGGGGGGGAGGAAAAAAAAAAAAAAA
>VZRV01010292.1:413486-435214 GCA_013398115.1 Falcunculus frontatus | reverse complement strand
CGGCGCCATGGCCCCGCTCCCATACTGGCCCCGCCCCGGCGCCCCCGTCCCGCTCATGCGCAGCGGCGCTGTTTGTCCGCGCCCGGCCTGGCCCAGCAGAGGGTCCGAGCGCGGCCTGGCCCGAGGCGGCGGCGGAGGGAGGGACAGGGACCGGGGCCGGGGGCTGCGCGGGGCCCGGAGCGGGGAGGCGGGCGGGTGGGGCCGGGCATCCCCCGCGGGGCCGCCCCGTCCCGCCCGCGGGGCCGAAGATGCGGCGGTACCTGCCGGTGGCCCGGCAGCACTTCCTGGCGGCGCTGGCCGGCACCAGCGTGGTGGTGAAGTCGCTGAGCGCCGCCGTGGTGCTGCTCTATCTGCTCTCCTTCGGGCTGGACACGGCCTACGGGCTGGGGGTGACGCCCGGCTACCTCCTGCCCCCCAACTTCTGGGTGTGGACGCTGCTGACGCACGGGCTGGTGGAGGAGCGCGCCTGGGGGCTGGCGGCCAGCCTGGCCACGCTGGGGGCGGCCGGGCGGCTGCTGGAGCCCCTCTGGGGCGCGCTGGAGCTGCTCGTCTTTTTCGCCGTGGTGAACATCTCCGTGGGGCTCCTGGCGGCCCTCGCCTACTTCCTCACCTATGTGGCCTCCTTCCACCTCGACTATCTGTTCGCCGTCCGTATCCACGGCGGGCTGGGCTTCCTCGGGGGGGTCTTGGTGGCCCTCAAGCAGACGATGGGGGACAGCACCGTACTGAAGGTGCCTCAGGTCAGAATGAAGGCTGTCCCCATGCTCCTGCTCCTCCTCCTGGCTCTTCTGCGGCTCGCTGCCCTCGTCGAGAGCAATGTACTGGCCTCGTACGGCTTCGGGCTCCTCTCCAGCTGGGTCTATCTCCGCTTCTACCAGCGGCACAGTAGAGGCCGCGGAGACATGAGCGACCACTTCGCCTTCGCCACTTTCTTCCCCGAGATCCTGCAGCCCGTGGTGGGTCTGGTGGCCAACCTGGTGCACAGCGTGCTGGTGAAGGTGCGGCTGTGCCGCAAGACCGTCAAGCGCTACGACGTGGGTGCCCCGTCCTCCATCACCATCAGCCTGCCGGGGACGGACCCCCAGGACGCCGAGAGGAGAAGGTACCGCCCTGCCCTGCCCTGTCCATGGGGATCGTGTTTAGGGACAGCGGGGGTGGGGTTTAAAATCCAAGGAGGAATGGGGAGATTTAGATGCAGCGACTCAGGGGGGGGCCTTCTCCGTGGGGTCTGCTGGGGGCCGCCCTGCCACGGAGGTGGTGAGGAGCATTTCAGGGAGCTGGTGGGACATTATCCTGCTCTTCTAGATTCCGTGTCCCCCCCACGTCCGTGTCGCTCGTTTGTCCCATGTCCTGCCGTGTCGGTGTCCCCCCGTGTCCTGGTGTCCCCGTCCGTGTCCCCCCCTCTGTTTGTCCCGTGTCGCCCCGCGCTGCCCACGTGGCCGGACTACAAGTCCCGACGTACCCCGCGGCGCCATGGCCCCGCTCCCATACTGGCACCGCCCCGGCGCCCCCGTTCCGCTCATGCGCAGCGGCGCTGTTTGTCCGCGCCCGGCCTGGCCCAGCAGAGGGTCCGAGCGCGGCCTGGCCCGAGGCGGCGGCGGAGGGAGGGACAGGGACAGGGACCGGGGCCGGGGGCTGCGCGGGGCCCGGAGCGGGGAGGCGGGCGGGTGGGGCCGGGCATCCCCCGCGGGGCCGCCCCGTCCCGCCCGCGGGGCCGAAGATGCGGCGGTACCTGCCGGTGGCCCGGCAGCACTTCCTGGCGGCGCTGGCCGGCACCAGCGTGGTGGTGAAGTCGCTGAGCGCCGCCGTGGTGCTGCTCTATCTGCTCTCCTTCGGGCTGGACACGGCCTACGGGCTGGGGGTGACGCCCGGCTACCTCCTGCCCCCCAACTTCTGGGTGTGGACGCTGCTGACGCACGGGCTGGTGGAGGAGCGCGCCTGGGGGCTGGCGGCCAGCCTGGCCACGCTGGGGGCGGCCGGGCGGCTGCTGGAGCCCCTCTGGGGCGCGCTGGAGCTGCTCGTCTTTTTCGCCGTGGTGAACATCTCCGTGGGGCTCCTGGCGGCCCTCGCCTACTTCCTCACCTATGTGGCCTCCTTCCCCCTCGACTATCTGTTCGCCGTCCGTATCCACGGCGGGCTGGGCTTCCTCGGGGGGGTCTTGGTGGCCCTCAAGCAGACGATGGGGGACAGCACCGTACTGAAGGTGCCTCAGGTCAGAATGAAGGCTGTCCCCATGCTCCTGCTCCTCCTCCTGGCTCTTCTGCGGCTCGCTGCCCTCGTCGAGAGCAATGTACTGGCCTCGTACGGCTTCGGGCTCCTCTCCAGCTGGGTCTATCTCCGCTTCTACCAGCGGCACAGTAGAGGCCGCGGAGACATGAGCGACCACTTCGCCTTCGCCACTTTCTTCCCCGAGATCCTGCAGCCCGTGGTGGGTCTGGTGGCCAACCTGGTGCACAGCGTGCTGGTGAAGGTGCGGCTGTGCCGCAAGACCGTCAAGCGCTACGACGTGGGTGCCCCGTCCTCCATCACCATCAGCCTGCCGGGGACGGACCCCCAGGACGCCGAGAGGAGAAGGTACCGCCCTGCCCTGCCCTGTCCATGGGGATCGTGTTTAGGGACAGCGGGGGTGGGGTTTAAAATCCAAGGAGGAATGGGGAGATTTAGATGCAGCGACTCAGGGGGGGGCCTTCTCCGTGGGGTCTGCTGGGGGCCGCCCTGCCACGGAGGTGGTGAGGAGCATTTCAGGGAGCTGGTGGGACATTATCCTGCTCTTCTAGATGTGGAGCAGCAATGGGAGGGCAGGGGAGATCCTGGGAAAGGGGCAGATGGGGTTAGGGGTCCCTGCACGAGGAAGGGGGACAGCCTGGGGCAGTGACAACCCCTGCTCGTGGCAGCCTTGCACCAGTTCACCCTGGCACAGGGGAGGGCAGTGAGTCAGCCCCACACCCCAACCCTCCAGCACAGCCAGCACTGGCCTTCCTGACTTCTGACAGGAGAGTTTGGACAAGGTGCTGGCGCTCCCTTTTCCCTGCCCTGTTTTATGCCTTTATTCCCCATTCCCGGAGCAGCCTGCGTGCTGTCTGACAGCTTCCAGGTGCACCACGTGGCATGAAAGCTCCGTGTGTGTAGTCTGGGAGCCAGAGTGGATTTCTGTGGAGCAGTCCTAGGCACTCCAGGTCTTCCCCAGCGCTACCGAATCCACCCTTTCCTGCTGGGAAGAAGCCAGGGACTGACTTGCACAGTGCTCCATGGGGCAGAGCTGTTGACCCGGGGTTAACCTGCCCATGTGCCCTTGTCCTGCAGGCAGCTGGCCCTGAAAGCCTTGAATGAGCGGCTGAAGCGAGTGGAGGACCAGTCAGCCTGGCCCAGCATGGAGGATGATGAGGAGGAGGCGGCAGCGAAGGCCGACAGCCCACTGCTGCCCGAGCCCGGCGCGGCTGGGAAGAGTCCCGGCCAGGAGTCCAACCTCATCAGCTTCCAGGATGCCCCGGCCCAGCTGTGACCGGCCCCCTTCCCGCCCTGTCTCCGTTGGAGAGCTGCTAATCCCCCTCGTGTCCCCCACGGCCGGGAGCGGGGACTCCTCCCGCGGCACAGGCAGGGGGATACCTCATTCCAACGCTTCGCTGCTGCTCGCGGCCAGCACCAGGCACCCGGGACGGTGACACTGCCACCACCGTGAGGACAGGAATTCCTGGAGCCGCTCCCCTCAGCGCGGGACAGGCCGTGGAGTCGGCGCAGGCAGCGGGGGCTGTTCTGGGAGAGTGACACGGGGCTGATCCCTGCCCCAAGCCGCTGTGCTGGCCCTCGTGGGATCGAAGTCAGCTTCTCCTCTGTGCCAGGGCTTGGCCAGAGCACTCAACACTTATTTCCTCCTTTCTGAAGGTAGTTTTGTCCCTAACTGAGGCAATGGGAAGGCTGGTGGGTTTCTCTTCCCAATGCTTTTCCCATGGGGAGCCTCCCCCTGCCCCAGCAGGAGCTCGCCAGGACCGGTGAGAAGTTTGTTGGGTAGGAGGGGACCGGACACTGGGCAGGAAGAGGCCACCCAGCCCCTGCTGGTGGTGCTCCAGAACTGCCAGCTCCAGGCTTTGCACGGTGGGGATTCTCTCCTCCTCCCTCTTCTGCCCCCTCCCCCTGCCAGGAGCTGCTGCCCTTGGCTGCTCCCCGGGTAATCCGTTTGCCAGATGACACTAGAAGCTGGAATTAATTTTTACAGTGGGGCTCTTGCTGCTTCCTCTGGCAGCAGGTTTTCTTTCCTGCAAGTAGAATATGGACTCCCCCTTTCTTTTCCCTCCCTCTGTGTTGATGGGGTCTTTTTCCTGGATGGAGAGGATGCTCCCTGCGACAGCCTCCACAGCTCCTGATCCAGCGGGCAATTCCCAGCCCAGGATGTGGATCAGCAGTGTCATGATTATTTTTTTAAAGGACCACACGAGAAAGTTTTGTCAAATGGGAAGAACACAGACCTTTGGGTATCAATAAAGAGTTCTTTGAAAGCATTGGCTCCTGCAGCAGATCATGGGCAGGGTGGGGGGCCCGGCCCAGAGCAGCCCCTGGGGGCTGTTGTCAGGAGGTTGGGGAGGGGGTTTCTTCCCAGGTGCTCCCAGCAGGAGGTGGGAAATCTGCAGGGGGAGATGTCTGCCTGCAGAAGTCTGACCCCAAAAATCATCCCACCCAAGGAGTAAAGAAGGCTTGTTGCACTCTAGCTGCCTGAAATTTTTATTGAATAAAAGCTCTGGATACAGAGGAATTTTTCGGCCTGGGAGCCGCTCCCAGCTCTCCAGCCCTGCCGGGAGCAGGATGCGTGCTGGAAGGAAGGCTGTTGTGCCAGCAAGGAGATTTCTTCCTGCCTTCCCAAGGGTTTATCCCCCAGCTCTGTGCCTCCCCCCGTGCTCACGCTCTTCCCTGTGCCCCTCCGAAGGACACAATCACTTGCTGACTGCAGGTTCACAGCCCAGCTCAGTAATTTGCTCTGTAACGACACCCCACCCCACCAGGCCAGGCCAAGCCCAGCCCACGGAGGGGTTTGGAGGGGTTTGTGCGTGGCAGTGGGTGCCCAGACCCAGGGCCTCGGGGCAGAGCTGCCTGCTCTGATCCCAGGGAGTGCCCGTGCCGTGGGGACACACGTGCTGCTGTACCGTTGCTTGGGTGCCACCACCCTGCCCCAGCCCTGCCAAGGCTGAAGCCACAACCGTGCCCTGTGCTTTCCTGGCCAAGCTGCCCCTGTGGCAAGAGAGGCAGCATGGTGCCTGCTGCAGCCTCCAGGGAGAGAGAGGACTCCCTGCCCTCCTCCCCAGGATGGCTCCTGTCCTGCCTGCTCCAAAGCAGCCCTGCCTGGAAAGGGAAAAGGAGAAAGAATCCTGAGTGAGCCCTCCATTTCCCAGCACTGAGCACCAAGCTGCCACAGGGACCAGCAGCTTTACCTGTGCTGGGGAACACCGAGGCAGGGGTGAGGTGTCACACGCATCGCAGCTGCTCCCCAGGGACAAGACACTACGGACAATCCAGGACTAACGAAAGACAAGTAGGTAGAAACCAAGTTCCAAGGAGACCCTGTGCGAGCAGGGGGGCTGCAAGGGGAGACCCAGCTCGCTCTGGGAAGTTCAGGTCAGCACCAAGCCCTCAGTGCTGGCTCCGCTTGCGGTACAGGTACGCATTGCTCACCTGGTTCATGATAACCAGGCTGGTCACGAGGGGACAGAGCATGGCGAGGTACCACGAGGCACCGGTCACCGTGGTGGTGAACCAGAGGGAGCACATGCCCAGCATCAGGCTGGCACAGCCCAGCAGGTAGCCCACCAGCCCTGAGGTTGCGTGGTACAGCTTCAGCTTGGCCAGCGTCCAGTTTTTCATCAGCTTGGGGTAGAGCAGGAGCACACCCCCGGCGCACTGCCCGCCAGCGTACAGCACGGCCAGCAGCCCCGTCAGCCCGTGCCAGGTGACAAAGTGGCCCTTGCCGTTCAGGTGCTTGTTGTAGGTGATGATTCCGAGCCCCAGGAGTGCGCAGAGCAGGGCGAGCAGCTGCAGAGCCCAGTGCGCCCGCACTCGGACTTTGCGGGAGAAGGAGCGCAGCAGCGAGGTCTCCGGGGAGAAGATCAGCAGCGCTTCCGTCATCAGGAACGAGAACTGGGGGGCAGAGGGCAGCGGGATTGGCACCGGCCAAACGCCCCCGCGCCGCGGCTCCCGGGGCTCGGCACCCACCGCCCGGGGCTCAGCCTCCCACCACCCGGCACCTCCCGGGGCTCGGCACCCACCACCCAGGGACTCCGCCGGCACGGCCCCTGCCCGTCCCACGGCAGCGGAGCGGTGACCGGGGCGGCGGCACTTACCGCGAGGGCCATGAGCAGCGGGTGCCAGGAGAACAGACCTGCAAGGGAAGAGCAGGGTGAGGTGAGCTGAGACATCCGGCCCTCCCCGCGCCCCGGGCCCCGGCCCCACCGGCACTCACTGGATCCGGGCCGCGCCAGCACGGCCACGGCGGCGGGGAATCCCAGCGCCACGAGGTGCGCGGCGGCACCGGAGGCCACGCGCAGCGAGCGGTACAGGCGGGACTCGGTCTCGGCCGTCAGGGCCATGGTGCCCGGGCGGGCGGAACCGCCGCCGCCGACACGGCCGGGCCGCGGCGCGGGCCGCGATTGGCTGAGGCGGGCTGTCCGTCAGCGCTAAGGCCCGCCCCCGCCGCGCGGCCCTGCGATCCGCGGGAGCGGCGCTACGGTGGCCGGTGAGGCTGGGGCTGTTTCGCCTCCTGCCATGGGCGGCCGCATCGAGTGCGTGTTCTTCAGCGAGTTCCACCCCACGCTGGGGCCCAAAATCACCTACCAGGTGCGGGGCGAGCGGCCCGGGGCCCGCAGCGCCTGCCCGCGGCGGGGGAGGGCTGGGACCGGGCCATGGCAGCGCCCATGGAGGGGAAGGGGGCACAGGGGTGATGGGTGTTCCCCGGAGAGGGACGGGGCTCGGCTGGAACGGAGCCTCCTGTGCCGCCGCAGGTCCCGGAGGACTTCATCTCCCGGGAGCTGTTTGACACCATCCAGGTGTACGTCATCACGAAGCCCGAGCTGCAGAACAAGCTGATCACCGTGTGAGTGCGGGCAGAGCCCGTCCCTGCCCCCGGGCCCCGCTGTCCCGCCGTCGCCGGGCTCGCTGCGGAGGACAGCTCGGTGGTGTGGCGGTGCCAGCGCTCAGGGGCTCCCGTGGCCGGCACGGTCACTGCGGTGTCCCCAGGTACCCGTGCAGAGGGCGGGTGGTCACATTTGGGGGTGGCTGGTGCTGCATCTGCTGCTCCGCCAGCCTTAAATCCAGGAAAGTCAGACCAGTCAGGAGAGCTGTGCTGGTTTCCAAAGGACACTGTTTCCTTTTCTGAGGGCTGACTCGTTTTCTCCCCCTTCTTCAGACTGTGATTTTTACTCTGAGCATATAGGGCTTAGGCATAGTTTTTCCTGCAATGTAAAGAAGCCCCCACCTCCAGAGCCCATTGGGAACTATCCATGTGGGGGATTTGAGCCTCCCTGAGGGCGTAGGAGCAGGTCACAGGTGTCTCCCCACAGGACGGCCATGGAGAAGAAGCTGATCGGCTGCCCCGTGTGCATCGAGCACAAGAAGTACAGCCGGAATGCTCTGCTTTTCAACCTGGGCTTCGTGTGCGACGCCAGAGCCAAGGCCTGTGCGCTGGAGCCCATCGTGAAGAAGCTGGCTGGCTACCTCACCACCCTCGAGGTGAGGCCTGGGCACTGCCAGGCTGCCTCCCGATCCGCCCCACAGAGCGTGGGCACCTCAGCAGTGTCCTGGAGCATGTTGGGGATCACTGGGCATTGCTGGGACAGGGGCTCGGTTTACAGTGAGGAGGGGATTGTGCTGGTTTCCTACAGATCACTTCACTTTTAAAGGAGAGCAGGATCTGGGTTCCTATAGTCAGTAATCCTGTGGGGAGAAGCTGACTTGACTTTCTGCTCTCTTTAGCTGGAAAGTGGATTCATCTCCAATGAGGAGAGTAAACAGAAGCTGGTTCCCATCATGACCATCCTGCTGGAGGAGCTGAATGCCAAAGGGAAGTGCACCCTGCCCATAGGTACGGTGAGGACAGGGCGGTGCTGGGAGACAGCTGGGCCATTCCCTGCCCAGGTCGGCTCTGCCTGCACTGCTCCCAGCAGCTCCCTGCCTGCCTGTGCTTGGAGCTGGGGGTGTCTGAGCCAGCCTTGCCCTACCTGACTCCAAGGGATGGCTGGGATGGGGTTATGGGCTGCAAACACCTTGTTCGGTGTGACATTGTAGTGTCCTGGGGCTGTTGGTTGCAAGCTCCTGAAGGAGTCCAGGTTTCCATGGAGATTGAGCCTTCCCCCTTTTCCCGAGTAGATGAGTCAAACACCATCCACCTGAAGGTGATCGAGCAGCGCCCGGACCCCCCCATTGTGCAGGAGTACGATGTCCCTGTCTTCACCCAAGACAAGGATGACTTCTTCAACTCCCAGTGGGATCTCACCACGCAGCAGGTCCGTGTGCTTGATGCTTTGAAGGGCATGTGTTTCCAGACCATCAGGGGAGTTGGGCTGTCCTGGAGATCACCCTGTCAATGAGCATGGTTTGGTGCTGCCCTTGTCTTTGTGCTTGGGCCTGTGAGCAAATCATTCACCAGCACGAGGTTAAAGTGCACCTGGGGATGGAGCCTGCCCATCTCAGGTGCTCCCAGATGCAGAGGAGCTGTTTGGGCTTTAGGGTGATGCCTCTCTGCCCTCAACTCTTGCCTCCTCCCCTCCCAGATCTTGCCCTACATTGATGGATTTCGGCACGTCCAGAAGATTTCGGCAGAAGCTGACGTGGAGCTGAACTTGGTGCGCATCGCTGTGCAGAACCTGCTGTGAGTGCTTGGAGGGGCTGGACAGCCTGAGGAGGGGGAGTGGGTGCTGCCAGAGCACCTCTCATCTCACCTTTTCCCTTCCATCTGCAGGTACTATGGGGTTGTCACACTTGTCTCCATACTCCAGGTGGGTCAGGCCACAGAGCGTGGGGCTGTGAGCAGGATTTGGGCAGTGGCTGTGCCATCAGGGTGGCTGTGGAGGGGCGACAGCAGGGTTGCAGTGGGCTGGGCCTGTCCCAGAGCTACAGCTGAGCAGAGCTGGTTTTCCATCACCTTCCAGTACTCCAATGTCTACTGCACCACACCGAAGGTCCAGGACCTGGTGGATGACAAGTGTCTTCAGGAAGAGTGTCTGTCCTATGTCACCAAACAAGGTACAGTGACCCTGCCTGGGGATGCTGACCCAGGCAGGGGGACAGGGCAGCTGACTGGTGACTTGTCCTTGCAGGGCACAAGCGAGCCAGCCTCAGGGACGTCTTCCAGCTGTACTGTGGGCTGAGCCCTGGCACCACCGTGCGAGACCTCATCTCCCGCTACACCCTGCAGCTCCAGAGGGTGGACGAGAGGTCAGAGCCGTCCTGATCGGTCCCTGAGGGCAGTGGTGACACTGGGGGTGGCAGAGAGAGTGAGCAGGAAGTACCCAACCCCTGTGTCTGCAGGATAGGAAGCATGAGGTAGTGGTGGGGCATGTAGAACAGAAGGGAATGCAGGGAGCTGGGCCATTTGGCACCTCAGCATTGTGATCCTGATCTCTTCCCTCATCCCCAGGAGGCTTATCCAGTTTGGTTTGATGAAGGGCCTTATCCGGCGGCTCCAGAAGTACCCTGTCAAGGTTGCCCGGGACGAGCGGAGCCACCCAGCCCGGCTGTACACGGGCTGCCACAGCTACGATGAGATCTGCTGCAAAACTGGTATGGATCTGTAGGATCCATAGGATCCTCTGCTCTGCATGGGCCCTGGGGCTGGTGGGAGACACGGGAATGTCTGCTTGCCCACAGCTGCGCACTTGTCCTGGGTTCTTGCCCCTTTGAGAGCCTTCAGATCCCAGGGAGACAGGACTGTGGGCCAGACTCTTCTCCAAGCCAGGCTGCCAAGCCCATGCTGCCAGGGGCGGGGCTCAGGGAACCCACCCAGTCCCCGGCACCTTGTTGACACCACACTGACACCCTACTAACACCCCACTGTCTTACTCCCCAGGCATGAGTTACAAGGAGCTGGATGAGCGCCTGGAGAACGACCCCAACATCATCGTGTGCTGGAAGTGATGGCAGCGATGGCCCTCACTAGAGCTGTGTCCCCCCCGTGTGTCCCCCCCGTGTGTCCCCTCCGTGTGTCCCTCCCGTGTGTCCCCCCCTCGTGTCCCCCCGAGTGTCCCCCGACCCCCGCTGGCTGCGGCTACTCCTCCGCGCCGCCAGGGGGCACCAGAGGCCGCCCCTCGCTGCTGCTGCTGCCGGTCCGCAGCGAGTCCTCCGCGCCGCCAGGGGGCGGTAGCGGCGGCGCCGTTGCCACAGCGACGCGGACGCGATGGCTGCCGTGCCCGGGCCGCTGCTGCCCGCCGAGGCCGAGGCGCTGGTGCGGGCCCTGCAGGGCACCGAGCTGCGGGACATCGGCGGGCAGGGGTGCGGGGAAACTGTGATGGGGTGTCTCCGCGGTGTCTGGGGGCGAGAACGTGAAAGAGGGGCTTTAAATTTGGGGCATCCCCTTTGGGGCTGTGGGAGGAGAGGAGGGGGCCCAGTTTTGGGGCTTTCCCAGGGTCATGGTGGGGGTAAGGAGGGGTTCCCAGAAGGTTTAGGGTAGAGAGGAGAGGTCCTGGTTTTGAGGTGACCCCAGAGGGTCAGAGTGGAATGGGGTGGGGAGAAGAGACTGCAATTCTGGAGCGTTCCTGAAAGGACTGAGAGATAGGAGGGTCTAGGAGGAAGGGGGCAAGGAAGGGTCCCAGATGTGAGGGTCTGTGTAGGATGGGGTGATGGAGAGGCTCCCCCACTGTGGTGTCCCCAGTGAGGGTGTTGCTGGGGGCAGGGCAGGGCTGTCCAGTGGAGCTGTGGCCCCAGGCTCAGAGCACAGCGGGGGGATTGGGAGTTACAGGATCGGGTTTCCCTGCACGAGGGACCCTCGCCGACCCAGTGGCCAGAGGTCTGTGGCACTGATGTCCTCGCTGGCTGCCCCACAGATGGCTTCGGCAGCACGAGTATGTGGAGAAGCTCAACATGCACGGCATCCTGAGCGCCTCAGCGGGCCAGGAGCAGCTCCTCACAGAGCTGCTGGTCTCCCATGCCAAGGTGAGCCTCCCTGGGTGCAGGAGTGATCCCCACACTGGGCCTTCAGCCTCTAGCTGGGTTTGTCCTCTGGGCAGTGTGCAATTTTGGAATAAAATGCTGAAGAATCTGTTGTGTCTCTGGAAAAGATGTTTGACTGGTGGTGTGCCAGTTTTGTTTTTTAAAAAAATTAAAGGTCAAGCTGTGGTATTTCTACTTGCTGGTGTCTGGTTTCTCTCTTGGAGGTTGTTTTGGTCTCCTTCATGCACTGGCCCCTCTGGTTTCAGATCTCTGCCCTATACCTGAGGTGTCCCAGCCCCAGGGTGTGAGACTACCTGGACCTGCCCAGCTCCTCGGGGTCACCTTCCCCCTCTGCAGCTCCAGGAGCCCTGCCCTATTGTGAGAAGCTGCTCGTTTCTGGGCTGGGTGAATACAGAGTGTGCCCCAAGGCCACCCTCCTCCCTGTGCAACTCCAGTGTGGCTGACCATTAACAACAAACTGGTTCCCCTTGCAGCACTGGTCTGAAAGACTTCACTTCCCCATCCCTTCCCTGCCTAGATTCCTGTTCTCATTGGGGAGCTGATCTCTGTGGAGATCTGGAAGCGCAAGGTCTTTCCCATACTGTGCCGGCTGGAGGACTTCAAGCCGAGGAGCACCCTCCCCATCTACGTGGTGGTGAGTAGAGGGGGTGGTGGGAATGAGCCTGCAAAGGGATCAGGCAGAGCTGTGCTTGAAAGTAAATGTCACCCTGAAGGTCTCAGAGCTGAGGGTTTGCATCTCCCCGGGCTGAGGGGGGCAGTGGGACACAGTGGGAAGTGCCTGGTTTCCCAAAGCCATGACCTGCAAGCCAGTGCCCTTGTGCCCAAGGCAGGACAGGGACTCAGTCCTGGGGAAGCTTGGCTTTGTGGAGAGCTGTCCCCTCTCTCATCCCATACGGGGGCTTGCAGGAGCGAGCTGCTGGGTAGAGCAAAAGCCATTCCTGGAGGCAGCTGTGCTCCTGGCTCCCAGCTCCCAGCTCTGCCCTCGCTCCCAGGCAGTGATACCCCTGGGGTATTTGCCCTCTCTGAGCACTATTTTTCTCTAGACAGAGGCTCTCCGGGGTTATGTGCCTCTGGGCTAACAAAAATGTAGCTTTTTCTCACTGAGCTCCTGGGAGCAGTGGTCTCTTGGGCCATTCTTGGCAAGGGAACGATCTCCAGATCTGGGCTTCTTTGCAGAAGGATGCAGCCCTTGACCTAAGGGAAATCTGCCTGAGGCTTGGAAGTTTTAACCCATTTTCAGTCCAGAGTAACACCTTGTGGGGGCAAGGTGGTGCCTTCCCTGAGCAGCCGATTGCCTCGAGGCAGGTATCCCATGGTTCCCAGTCTCAGACAAGGCTGTCTGCCCCAGTCCCAGGGCATGGGAGAAGCACAGCCATGCAGAGCTGTCCCAGCTCAGCACTGGCTCTGTGCTGGTGCCAGGGCCTGCAGCTCGCCCGAGGGCAGTGGTTGTCCTGCCCCTGCAGCACAGGCAGAGCCCTGAAGAGCCCTGCCTGCTGGGAAGTGTGGCTCTCCATTGGCGTGTTGGAGTGTCACAGGCGTGTCAGCATAAATGTTAATATGAACTGCACGAACTGGAGTTGTTTTGAAGGTTGCATCACTTGTATTGTTCTCTTGGAGTAGTTTTTGGCCACTACTACATAAGCAGCTTCTCAGAAGAGCCCTTTTCCCTGTCCCAGTGCCTGTGTCCCCAGTGCTGCTCCACTGTTACCTCACTCTTGCCATTCTCCTCCCACAGCTGCACCATGAAGCCTCCATCATCAACCTCCTGGAGACAGTGTTCTTTTACAAGGTGAGAAACAAGTTCATCTTTCCTCAAGTGGAAAGTCCGTGAGGGTGGGAGACTGTGGGGACTGACCCTGTGTGACACCCTTGTCATTGTGAAGGAGATCTGCGAGTCAGCAGAGGACAGCATTCTGGATTTGATTGATTATTGCCACCGCAAGCTGACCCTGCTGGCAGCTCGGAGCACCAAGGCACAGGTAGTGACCTCAGCGGAGCTTCGTGCTGAGGGTCTGGCCAGCCCCTCCTCCATGCAGGTGAGGAGAAAGTCCTATAGTTCACTGAGAACATGTGTGGGGAAGAATGTGGACAGCCTGCAGAGGCACAGGGAGGCCTTTTCATGGGTTGCAACTCTGGCACCTCCTACCCACCTCAGAGGGTGTCTGGTGCTTCTCTGTGCCAGTGGCTGCATCCACCCCCCTCCACTCTGCAGCCTGGCTTCTGCCCTCTCTGGGGCCAGTGCCAGCCTGAGGCTTCCTGCAGGACATGCTCAGAGCTCTGGGGTGGGACACGCTGGAGATTTGATGGGCAAAATATTCAGTAGAGGGGTCTGGCCATTTGCTGTTGCTGTTGGAACAGTGTGGATATCTCTCCCTGAAGTTTGGGAAGCCACCCTGGGTCAGGCTGCCACTATAGGCAGCGAGGGTTAGCCATGAGAGGGTTCTCCTAACAATCAGGAATTGTCCTCATGTGCTTCCCCCAGCTTCCTTTATTTTCTGAGAAATACCTGCTCTGATCTGGTCCGGGACAGCAGCGATCCCGGGGCTTTTCCCAGTCAGGTGTTCCCAAAGGTGACACACACACACCTTCCCAGAGCAGGAGCTGTCTTTGCCTCTGGTGTTTCTCAGCACCTGGAACTGCACATCAGGAGGAGTATCTGGAAGAGCAGGCTTAAAGGGAGAGCCTGAACCTCCCCTCGCCTCCATCCTTTGGCGTGTTGCCGAAGCACATACTTCTCTTTCAGAAAAGGGAAGGAAGTGGAATGATCTGGAGCACAATAGGGATGTTTTCCAGGAAATGATTTCCCAGCTGGGGAGGGGAAGGGGGTGTCTCTGTTAGTGCTTTGACACGAACTTAAAACTCCAGACCTTTTCTAGCCAATACGGTTCTCAAAAGCACTCATCTCCCAAGGAGCCTGGTTTCCTCTGATTCATTCCAGCCTCTCCTGACTCTGTGTACAATAACCTCTGTGAAAAAGCTGTTCCTGCCATCTCCTGTGCTGTGGAGCCTGTTGTCCTTTGGAACTGTGTATGGTGGTAACCCCTGTTTTGCTGTCCCCTCGAAGCACAGGCAAAAGATATTCCCTGTCTCAAGGCAACAGAGATGAGGTCTGGATACGAAGAGGAGCTGTAGGAAAAACCTCACTAGGGCAGTTTGGAGAGGGAGGAGACAGGGAAGAGCCCACAAGACTCTCTTAGTAATGTGTGGGGCACCAGCACAGGGAGCACAGAGCTGCTCACCACAGAAATCTGGAAGGGAACTGTGGCAGTGGCTCTGTGGAGAAATACAGGATGCTGAGGTCAGTGCTCTGCACACCAAGTGTGAGCTGCATCTGGGACTGGAGAGAAGCTCTGCCTGAGCCAGGGAGAAGGACTTGGCACCTCTCAGCATGGCCCTCCCCGTGATCTTGAAAGAGGCTGAGTCAGAGGGTGGTCAGGCTGTCATGGGGGATGAGTGGGATGTCCATGCTGTCTGAGAAGGGAAGGAGGATGGGTGGCTGGAGAGCGTGGCACAGCTGTGGGCTGGGATAACCACAGGCAGATATTCTAGTTGGCTGTTCCCAAGCTGGAGGGAAGAGGCAGATCCAGGAGGGGTGGACATTGGACTGCAGCTGCACCAGGGCCAAGTTTCTTCCTCCTCCTCCTCCTCTGGTTCCCTCTGCTGATCCGGCAGCTCCCACCTCCTTCAACCCTCACAGGTCCCTGAAGGGCCATGGGCCGCAAGATGGTCCCAGAAAGGGAGAGAGGTGTAATTTGGGACCAGCCTCTTTCAGGGGGTGTTCCTGTGCAGGAGCACTGCAGCCAATAGCCACCCATGACCTGTTAGGGGCAGGGACATGAGGGAAGAGCAACTGTGGGCTGCAATCACTTGTGGCTGCGCTGGCAAACAGGCAGTGCTGGCACATTTGAGACAAGAAACTGTTTTTCAGGGCTGTGTTTTCCTACCCAGACTGTGGTTACCAATGCAGTCAACAGCCTGCCTCCCTGTAGCTCCTGGGAAATGGGGCCTGAAATCACAAGGCTGATCTGGTCCCTCCACAGGAGCTGCAGAAGCAGGCAGAGATGATGGAGTTTGAGATTTCTCTGAAGGCCCTGTCCGTGCTGCGGTTCATCACTGACCGGGTGGAGAGGTAGGTGCCCAGGAGCAGCAGAGGATGTGCCCAGCTCTCCAGATGAGATTCTTGTGGGGTCACAGAGGGTGCCTGGACCCCTTTCAGCAGCTGGCTGTATCCACAGTGGCAGTGGCACTGTGCCCTGGGAGGCAAACACAGAAGCACTCCACCCTGCTCCATGGTAATCCCAGGAACCCAGATCGTTGTTTCTTTCCTGCCTCTCCCAGTTGCCTCAGGGAGCATTTGTAGATATAAATTCTGGCATTAATCTATGAGTGCCTTTTCTCCCTTTCTGCCTTATCTCCAGTCTGCCCCTGAGTGCACTGACACGGATGCTGAACACCCACAACCTGCCCTGCCTCCTTGTTGAGCTGGTGGAGCATTGCCCCTGGAGCTGCTGGGAAGCAGGTATGGATCCTGCCCCGTGATATCTGGGGCATTGTGGTGCTGTGCTGGGACGTGCAACCACTGAGGGATCTGCTGAAGGAGCCCTTGAAAAGTTGTTCCCCCTCTACCCTCCCCTCCAGCTCCTCAGTGCTCCCTGCCTGAAGCTGTTCAGCTCCAGAGCAGCTGCAGCACAGCTGGGCTGGGGACCCGGCAGTGCTCCCAAAAGCTGAGCCTCACACAGGGCTGGGTCTTTTCTGAGTGATCACAGCCAGCACTGGAGTGTAGCACCTCTGCCAGCCCCATGTGCTCCTCTGAGGAGTCTTCTGGACACAGGAAGACTAGAGTGCCCGTCCCAGCTTCTCTGCACCTTTTGGGGCAGCGCTCACTAGAGCCAGATGTGGGCTCTCCCAGGCAGCAAACATTGCCCTGATACCGCTGCTGGTCCCTGAGCTTCACTCTTGCCAATGGCCCCTGATCAGGCTGTGCCATCAGCCATTGCCCTTCCCTCTGCAGCCAGGCGGGCCCCCCACAGCCCCCCAGCCTCCCACTGCCTGCCCTGCGGTGGGGCACGGCCTGGGGCGTGGGAACCCGCGGGGCCCCAGCGCTGCACGGGGGGGTCACAGCGGGGGCAGGGCAGGAAGAGCTCTGGGAAGCACGTGGCTGTGCCTGCCGAGAGCAGCCCAGCTGGATGCGGGAGCTTTCCTCCTTCCTCCAGCCACCAAACACATCCCTTCTCCCTGCCTGTGCGCTCGGGGTGTGAGAGGGAGCTTTGATCCAGGGCCCTGAGGGAGGGACTGGAAAGAGATGAGCCCAAAGGCATTTCCAGGTTGTGCAGATGCAGGGTCACATCCTGCTCCATCCCCCAGAGCCACACAGTAGCTGTTGGAGCTTGTTTTGTCATTTCTGTTATATTCATACTACTTCTGGCTTTCCCTGGCAGAGGAAACTCGAGAAGAGTGGCCATACTGGTATCCCAAAATGGGTCTCTCCAGCCACTTTGCTGTTGCAGCATGGGCTGCCCCACTGCCTATCAGTGCTCTACACTCATGGCTAAGTACAGAGGGAGATGTCTCAGGGGTCTTTCTATTCCTGCCACAGCACTATTGGTTTAATACATGTCCTTTCTGCTTTTCATGCTCTCTAATATTTTGCTTCAGTACCAAGTAGGCTGCTATGCGGAGCAAAGGGTGGGGAAACTGAGGCAGGCAGAAGCAGAGGGTGAAGCAAAGCAGTGAGCACAGGCCAGCATCCCCCTTCTGAGCTGTCTCCCCTCAGGCAGCACTGTGTCTCTCTGTTCTTCTGTCCCTCAGGCAAGCTCAAGAAGTTTGAGAATGGCACATGGCACGTGGTGCCCCCTGAGGACCAGGTGAAGATGACCAAACTCGATGGGCAGGTGTGGCTTGCCCTCCTCAACCTCCTGCTCAGCCCCGAGTGCCAGCGCAAATACCGCTTTGATGGCTTCAACAAGAGCCAGCTCCTCAAGGTAGGACCCTGCAGCACGAAGGCCCTGGGCCCTTGCCAGCACTGGGCACCTCCAGACATCTGTCCCCATCCTCACTGTGGGCTCCAAGGAACCAGTGGTGGGAGAACAGCAGGTCTGTCACTGTAGCAGCAGCAGCAGCAAAGTTTGTGTTTGTGCGTGCACCTCGTGAGACCCCCATAGGTCTTTCCGCCAGTGCCCCCCCAGATCCCTGCTCTTGCCTTGCTGCTTCCCCAGCTCTGACTCCCTTGTCCTGACCTCTCTCTGTTGACTCTTCTCTCCCCCTCCATGGCCACAGCTCCGTGCATTCCTGACAGACGTCCTCATTGACCAGCTGCCTAACCTGGTGGAGATGCAGAGATTTCTGAGTTACCTCGCAGTGACAGAGCCTGCTCTCCCCAAAAAGGATCTCATCCTGGAGCAGGTATCCTGTGGCTTTTCCTTCACCTTTACAGCTGCTCTGCTTTGAGCCTGATAGCTCCCTATCCCTTTTTTCTACCACCAAGCTCAGCTCTGGAGTGGTGATACCCTGGAAAAGCATCCAAGTACCCAGTTCAGTTACACCCTTATTTCCAGCGAAGCTGCCTGTGGCTGACACGAGAGCCTTGTCCTTCCCTGCAGTGGCCAAGCAATCACATCTAAAGGCATAAATGCTGGGTTATAAACAGCTCTCCAGGTCACTCTGAGCCCCTGGGATGGCAGCTGCATGTGGCAGACACAGACACTGGCTTGTTTTGACAATTAACTCTTCATTTGACATTTAGCAGTGTTGTCTTGTTGAATTCTGGACTCTCCAGGGAAGTCCCCTTTTACAGCCCTGGTCCAAAGCTGCTTGGCACACTGTGTACAGAGGGACATCATGATCTGGTGACAGAGTCTGGAGTTAAACTGCTCCCAGCTGGTGTCTGGGCCTTTGGGAGTTAGGCCATGATGGTCTTTAAACAGCCAAGAGGTTCTTGGGGGTTTTAATCTGTGCAGTGGTAATCTCTGGAGAAAAGTGTTTTTATGTGTTTCTACTGCCTTCTTGTGAGCTGAGGGGAGAAACTGAGTGTGGGGGCAGATCTGCAAAGAGGCTGCTGAGAAGAACTGGGAGCACAGAGGCTCTTCCCCACTGCCAGAGGCTCCCACACTTCCTGGAGGGAGATGGGTATGTTGGGCAGCGGCCATGTGGGCTGTCCCCAGTGGGAGCACACTGTCCCCATCACAGCTGGCTGCGTGGCCTGGGAGAAGGGTGATGTGCCCTGTCAGAGCTGTCTGTGGCTGAGCTGGAAGCACAGCCCAGGCTGGGAGCTGGGGCTGGGAAAGCTGCAGACTGGCAAGCTGAGCTGTTGGGGCTGGGGATGGCAGCAGGGCGGAGGTGGACATGGATTCTGCCATATGCCTTGACTGCCAGCGTGTTGGTGGTGCAGTGACAGGCAGCTGCATGCTGGGGACCTTCTCCAGCCCTTACCCAGGCTGCTGCCCTTCTCCATAGCTCTGCTTTTGTGCTGGTGCTGCTCCTGCCCCTGCCAAGGGCTGGGGCTGAGCTCGGGGGCAGGCAGGGGGAGCCAGCTGGAAGCACAGACATGGGCTTGCTGCTCTGCCCAGAGAGCGGTGAACTCGCTCCTTATTGCTGAGCCAAGCTAAGGAAAGGCTTTTTTCCATTTGGCTGCTCCCAGAGCACCCTCCTCCCCTTCCTTGGCTATTTTTACTCTGCTGGAGAAGGCAGCGCTGTTTGAAGCAGCACTGTCCGCTCCAGAGCCTGAACTCCGCGCGCTGCTCTTGGCTGGGATGTTTCCTTTCGCACCAGCCAGCCCTTCCCCGGGTGTTCGTCCTCAGGGAAGTGACGAGCGGAAAAATCTGCTCAGACAAACGGCTCCAGAGCACGGGGTTCACACTGCTGCCACACACAGGGTGCTGAGCTCCCAGGGCTTTCTGTTCAGGAGCCCAGGCCTCAGGGCTGAACACCCATTCCCAACCAGACCCCAAAGGTTTTGCCTTGTTTCACCTCAGTGCCCGTTGGCGAGTGGATGCTTCCTCTCCGTGTACCCAAAAGCACACCCTGACACCCTCTGCACCTCTGCCTCTGCACCTCTGCCTCTGCTCGCCCTCCTGGAGGGCCGTGCTTCTTGTGCCCAGGGCAGGCTGCCTTCTCCCCAAACCACAGTACCTTTTTTAGGCTGTTAGCACCCCTTCCTCCTGCCCTGCCTCTCCCACCAGGTTCCTATCATCCGGGACCATATCCTCAAGAAAAACTCGGGGAAGTGGGAGGCCATTGCCAAGCACCAGGTGAAGCATGCCTTCAGCCCCACTGAGGAGGAGCTGAAGTTCCAGGCACGCAGGTGAGGCCCTGATACAGGTATGCAGAGTGCCCAGTGGGGACAGTATCCCCATTAGCAGGGCTGGAGCTCAGCACTGGGAGGACAGAGGGGTCTGTGGTACTGGCTGGAGATGTCCCCTCAGTGGCAGGGTGCAGCAGGGACAGCTCACTGCCGGTCAGCAGTTCCCTGTAAGCAGCCTCATCCCTCTCTGCCTGCACAGGTGGGCACAGACCTACAGCCTGGATATGATGGAGGCTCTGGCCCCTGACAAGCCCCGCTGCAGGGTGTGTGGTGTAGAAGCAGCCAAGCGCTGCTCTCGCTGCCGGAACGAGTGGTACTGCACACGGTAAGGGAGCCCTGCCACCCCCTTGGAGTGCCTACAGCCCCCCAGGCCCCCCTGCAGCCCCTCAGTGCTCCCCAAGAGCACCACAGATTTCACTGGAGAATGCAGTGGAAGGGCCAAGGAAAGCCAGGTGTCCCACCACTGCTCAGCACCACTGGCTCTCTGCTGCCCACGTATCTCTCTAAATCTTGTGGGGAGGCTGATGTGCTGGGCTGCTGGTGGAGGAGGTGCTGGTGAGGGTTGTGTTGCAGCTGCAAGGTGCTGAGCTGCCTCTGCCCACAGCAACAGCAGTGACAGGCTGGGTTTTCCATGGTGACACTGTCTCCCTCCTCTCCACCCTGGTGGGGCAGGAGTAGGAAAGCACCCATGACCCCGTGGGTGCAGGTGACAGGCTGGGATGTGGCAGCTGGGACGGTAGCAGTAAATTAAATCTTCTCTGGTCCTGAACCATCTGGCAAGGTCTGGCGTTAAACCTTCTTAACCCCCAGAACTGGGGCCGCGTCCATCTCCCTCTTGGTCTAATGCTGGGCTGTATCAGCTCTCCCCCAGTTCCCAGAGGAGTGTGGTGCTGGAGTTTGTCCTTGTTGCTGCTTTGCCCCCAGGGATGGATGTGACTCCACTGCCCCTGACAGCAGCTTCTCCCTCTGCAGGGCATGCCAGGTCCAGCACTGGCAGAAGCACAAACCTGCCTGCAACCTGATGGCCGAGGTGCCAAGGGACGTGGATGACCTGTAAGAGAAGTGGTGCCTGGCATCTGGCCCGTGGCTCGGAGAGGCAGAGATTCCTCCAGTATGCAGCCCACAGCTGGCAAAGGCCCCTTCTGCCTGCTCCCAGCCCCAGGCAGCACTAGCCAGGGTCAGCCTCTCCTCTCCCACCACCCCACCATGCTGCCTTCTCCAATAAACCTCCTTGTGCATCCCACAGCTGCCAGGCTTCTGGTTTTTCTCTCCTAGCTGAAGATGGTAAACTACTTCCTCCCCTCCCTTCCACACAGGGAGAGGCGTGTATCCATTTTCCCCTCTGCAACAACAGAAATCCCAGAGAACCCGAAAAAGTCTATAAAGTTGTGGTTACCTTACTGCAGCTGGGGAGGGAAGGGAGTGAGAAGGCCTCTGTGCTACTTCTTACCATTGTTAGAGCAGCATGGGGAGCAGAGGATGTGGTTTGCACGAGCATCTTGCTGTGAGAAAGAGTTTCTTGGGTATTTGTCATCTCCCACCTTGCAGGGACGATTCACCCCATTTCCTCCCCCTTGCAATGGTGTTAGCGCCAAGGGCTTGGCCCCCTGCCCACCAGCATTACCAGTAAACAGGGTTTAGTGGTGGGGGTGCCTTGGGTTGCATCCCCACATCTCACTGGCCAGCAGCTGCTGCCAAACGGCTGGAGCCTTGGTCTGAGCATAGCTGTGAAAGGTTGGCCGTGTCCTTTTTCTGATGGGGTGCCTGAGGCTCCCTGACACATAAAAATAGGCTTTGCACGAGGGTGGCTGCTGCAGGGGCCACGACAGCAGGCAGGAAACCATCTCGGTCCAGCTGCAGCCCCGGCTGAGCAGCCCGTGCTCGGAGCTCAATAAACTCCTCACCCCAAACCCAGGCTGCACGTCCAGGGCTGCAGCTAGCCGGAGCAGAAACACTCTCCGTAGTTCTCCGTCTGCTTCTCACCCGCTGCCAGGGGTGCCTCCAGCCCCTTCCTCACTGGGAAATAGAGGCAGGGAGCGCAGTAGAGGCAGAGAGAGCGGGGCTGCTGGAGCGGGCCCCCCCTTCCCCCGCGGCGGCTCCGGGAACCTCATCCCCGCCTCCAGCCCGCCCCGCCGGGCTCGCCGGGACTGGAGTTGGCGATCGGGAGCCCGGGGCACTGCGCCGTTCCCCCCACCTCTCCTGCCTCAGTTTCCCCGCGGTGCCCGATCGGGGCGGCCCCTCCCGGTCCCCGCCCCGGCCCCGGCCCGTTGCCGGCCCCCGCCCC
>VZRV01010292.1:400040-411094 GCA_013398115.1 Falcunculus frontatus | reverse complement strand
CGGGGGGCAGCACGGCCAGCAGCGGCTACTGCAGCCAGGAGGACTCCGACTCCGAGCCCGAGCTCTTCTACACCGCCCGCACCTCCCTCGGCCGCCGCCCGCGCCGCCGCCAGGTCTGTCCCGGACCGTGACGTCATGGGGGACACGGGTGACGTCATCGGGAGCACATTCCCCGGGGCTGGGTGCTGGGGAGCAGGCGAGGGTGGGCTTGGTACGTGGGGAAATCTAGAGGTGTGGGTGGTCTTGTCTCGGAGGTGAGCTTGGCCCTGCTGTGAGGCAAGAGTGGGGTCAAGCATGGCCGCGCCTTGTGACACAGCGTCCGTGTCCGGTTGGATGTGGGGTGAGCGAGGCACCGTGGGGCGAGGGGGGTTTCGCTGCCTGCCACGGGCACCTCAAGGTCCCTCAGGGCTGGAGCTGCTCCCAGCTTTGGGGGTGGCGGGACAAACTCCCCGGGCAGCTTCACAGCTGTCCCCATCCTGCAGGGACCCCCGCAGGGTCCGGCAGTGCCTGCATGCTGTGGGGTGGCTATCGGGGCCGGGAACCCCTCAGTGCCGTGGGGACACGTGCAGCACTGTGTGGCAGCTCTGCGGCCCCACGTAAATACTCATTAGTGGGTGCCGGTGGCAGGGACGCCGAGCCAGGACGCTCGGTCCCCCCGTGTGTGGGGCCAGCACTTTGAAGTGGGGTGCCGGCGGCAAGGGCGGGCTGCACCCCCAGCCCGGCCCTCCTGCCTCAAATCTCAGGGCGTCCCCGCGGGCGCCCAGCCTGCCCAGACGCCCTGGTGCCGGGCTGGCGGCTGCTGGCGCTCTGCCTTGGGGACGCCTCTCTGATCTGGGGTGCCGGGAGGGGACGCTCGGCCCCGGGTGTCCTCGCAGCGCATTCACACAGCCCTGCAGCCCCAAGGACGGGCGCTGGGGGCGGCCGGTGCCGGTGTCCCCAGAGCAGGGCTGGGGCTGCGGTGAGCTCAGCTGAGTGTCCCCGGCACAGACGAGCTCAGCGCCAGCCGGGCTGATGCAACCCCGTGCAACCGCCCGCGCATCTCTCGGTGCTTCGGGGTGGGCTGGGGGCCGGCGGCGGGACATCGGGGCAGGCGGGACGGTCCCCCCCGGTCACAGTGCCGCTCAGCCCGGCTGCTGTCACGCAGGATGAGCCCAGCGAGTGGGAGAAGACAGAGCTGGACCAGGCGCAGGTGGAGCAGCGGATCAAGGAGTACAACAGCCAGATCAACAGCAACCTCTTCATGAGCCTGGTACGGGGTCGGCACAGGGCCGGGGGAGTCACGGTGCCCTGCCTTGACCCCACTCACCCCCCCACTGGTGTCTTGCAGAACAAGGACGGCTCCTACACCGGCTTCATCAAGGTGCAGCTGAAGCTGGTTCGCCCTGTCTCCGTGCCGGCCACCAAGCGGGTCCCCTCCCTGCAGGCGGGGCGGCCACACCCCCAGGGGGTGAAGCGCCGCACGTCCTTCTACCTGCCCAAGGGGACCGTCAAGCACCTGCACATCCTCTCGCATACCCGCGCCAGCGAGGTCATCGACGCCCTCCTCCGCAAGTTCACCGTCATTGACAACCCCCGCAAGTTTGCCCTCTTCGAGAGGTCTGAGAAGGATGAGCAAGGTAGTGCCCCACAGTGACCCTGTCCCTACAGTGGTGGCTCTGTCCCCATAGTGGCAGTTTCCCCTGGGTGGTGGCAGTTCCATGGTGGTGATGTCCCCAGGGTGGTAGTGTCCCTCATGGTGGTGGCAGCATCCCCGTGGCAGTGGTGTTCCCATAGTGGTGGTGTCCCCCCATGGTGCCAGTATCATGGCAGTGGTGTCCTCTATGGCAGTGGTGTCCCCATAGTGGCAGCATCCCTGTAGCAGTGGTATCCCCCTTTTGTGGCAGTGTCCCCTGTCACCATGGATGTGTCCCCCATGGCAGCAGTGGTGTCCCCTGTGGTGCTGATGTCCCCATAGCGGCATTGTCCCCGTGGCGGTGCTGTCCCCGTGGCAGTGTCCCCACTCTGACACGTGGCTGTTGTTGCAGTGTACCTGCGGAAGCTGGGTGACGACGAGCAGCCCCTGAGGCTGCGGCTGCTGGCCGGCCCCAGCGAGAAGGTGCTGAGCTTCATCCTGAAGGAGAATGAGACCGGAGAGGTGAACGTGAGTGCAGGGATGGGGAGGGGGCTGGCACCCGCATTGCCCGGGGAGGTGGCCGTGGGGGAATGTGCCCAGGTCCCCGTTGTGATGGCAGCCCTTGTGCCTGCAGTGGGATGCCTTCACCCTGCCGGAGCTGCACAATTTCCTGCTCATCCTGCAGCGGGAGGAGGAGGAGCACGTGCGCCGGCTGCGGCACCGCTACGCCCGCTGTCGCCAGAAGATGCAGGAGGCGCTGGCCACGCGCATGCCAGGGTGACCACGAGGCTGGCACACGAGGCCAGCCAATGCACCAGGACCCTCGCCCGCCGGCGGGTGTGGGCACCAGGGAGGGGGGTGGAACGGGGCACCACAGACCCACCGGGCTGTCACAGCCCCCATGGGGCTGGCCAAGAGAGTGAGAGCCGGAGTGGGAGAGAGAGTGGGTGTCCCCAGGGAACGTGTGTCCTGGGGGGAACGAGTGTCACCTGAGGGATTGAGTGTCCCCAGGGGAGTGGATGTCCCCAAGGGAGCGAGTGTCACCTGGGCGAATGAGTGTCCCCAGGGGAGTGGGTGTCCCCAAGGGAGCGAGTGTCACATGGGGGATTAAGTGTCCCCAGGGGAGTGGGTGTCCCCAAGGGAGCGAGTGTCACCTGGGCGAATGAGTGTCCCCAGGGGAGTGGATGTCCCCAAGGGAGCGAGTGTCACCTGGGCGAATGAGTGTCCCCAGGGGAGTGGATGTCCCCAAGGGAGCGAGTGTCACCTGGGCGAATGAGTGTCCCCAGGGGAGTGGATGTCCCCAAGGGAGCGAGTGTCACCTGGGCGAATGAGTGTCCCCAGGGGAGTGGATGTCCCCAAGGGAGCGAGTGTCACCTGGGCGAATGAGTGTCCCCAGGGGAGTGGATGTCCCCAAGGGAGCGAGTGTCACCTGGGCGAATGAGTGTCCCCAGGGGAGTGGATGTCCCCAAGGGAGCGAGTGTCACCTGGGCGAATGAGTGTCCCCAGGGGAGTGGATGTCCCCAAGGGAGCGAGTGTCACCTGGGCGAATGAGTGTCCCCAGGGGAGTGGATGTCCCCAAGGGAGCGAGTGTCACCTGGGCGAATGAGTGTCCCCAGGGGAGTGGGTGTCCCCAAGGGAGCGAGTGTCACATGGGGGATTAAGTGTCCCCAGGGGAGTGGGTGTCCCCAAGGGAGTGTGTGTCCTGGGGGGAGCGAGTGTCCCCGGAGAAGCGAGTGTCCCTGAGCAGAAGTGGGGCATGAAACACCAATAAAGGCATCTTGGTGACGAGGCCTGGCCTGCGGTTTGTCCTTGGTGGGGCGGGCTGGGGTGGGAAGGGACGGGACACGAAGTCCCCCCGGTGTCGGCTGGCCGTGGGTGCCACATGCGGTGCGCGGCGGCGGCGGGACTCGAACCCGGGACTCCCGCGCTGCCGGCGGCGGCGGGCGGGGCCGAGGGCGCGCCCGTGCCGCTGTCACGTGGCGCGGGCGCCGGAAGNNNCGGCGGCGGCCCCGAGGGCCCCGGCGGGCAGCAGGCCCTGGCCCGGGCGCGGGCCGCGCGCGCCGCCACCCCCTTCGTGTTCACACGGCGCGGGTGAGACGGGGGCGCGGGGCGCGGCTGTCATGGGGCGGGGGGATCTGCTGCTGGGCCGGCCCCAGCACAGCCACGGCGCGGGGGTCGGGAGGAGCCGCCGGCAGCGCCGAGCCGGCAGCGGGTGCAGCTCCCCAGGGGAGGGGAACCGGCCTGCCCCAGCTCCCGGCCCGGCTCGGGGCGCAGGGAGCCGGCAGGAGCGGCAGGCTCTCTCCTCAACGCCTCCCCTCTCCTCTCGGCAGCTCCATGTATTACGATGAGGACGGGGATCTTGCTCACGAGTTCTACGAGGAGACAATCGTCACCAAGAACGGGAGGAAGCGCGCCAAGCTGAAGAGGATCCACAAGAACCTGATACCTCAGGTAGGGGGTGGAAAAGGGTGCGGGAAAGTGAGTGCAAAGCGCCGCGGTGACACTTGAAGTCCGGACTTTATAGGAGCTATCTCCCTCAGGGCATCTTCTTGCTGGGAAGGTGGAGGCTCTCTCCTCGCCCCAGTTTCTGCCTCAGAGCCATGATTTCTGTGTGTCCTGGCTCACACCCCTGTGACCTGAGGCTGTGGCAGGAAAGGGAGAGCTGGTGGCACCCTCCAGCTGCCGTTTTTGGAGAGAAGCAGTGCCTGCGCCTTTCAGAGCTGCCAGGCAGGGGAAGATGGCTCAGCTGGGTATATGTAGTGGGGCACAGAGTGCCAGGCAGCCCTGCATGGCCACGGTGTCTCATTACCAAGCACCTTCCACGAGGTGTAGGGTGCTGTGCTGCCTCAGCCAATGTCATGTCACTGTGGAGGGCCAGGCCCTGTGCTGGGGAGCAGCAGCCAGAGCCCATCAGCTGCTGATGTGAGTGTGCACGTCCCCTCCAGCTTCTCAGCAGTGTTGACAGCTTTGTGCTTTGCTCTTCAGTGGAAAAGTCTCCTCTTTAAATAAGCAAGTGGTGTGAAGCTGGGCAGGGGCTGGCATGTCAAGGGAGGACCATGGTGCAGGGGCAGGATAGCCTGCATGTAGGGAATCTTCGAGGGGCACAAATGGAGGAAAGGGCAGATCAAACCAGGGCTGGAGAGAGACTCCTATAGGAGTCTTCCCTAATTAAGCAGAAAGGCATGGCTGTAGTGAGCACATGGGGTGAGCTGTCAGTGTGCTCTGAGGAGTGGGCAGCCTCCCAGCAGGATGGGACCCCTCTGAGTGCTGAGCAGGCAGTTATGGACGGAAGGATTTGGTGCTGCTTCCTGGGCTGGCATTCTAGCAGAGGTGGGCTTGGCCTGTGGAACTGACTCCTCATTGATGTGGGTTGAAATTCACCCAGTTGGAAAGCTTAGCTGAGCTAGAGAGGGCAGGTACTAGCACTGAACAGTCCTTTGCTAGCACAGGCCTTGCTCTGGTTCTGAGGCCCAGCCCCGAGCCCCCGCTCCCCCCTCTGCCCCAGCCCCCCACCTGCCAGCGGCTCCTCCTGGTGCTGTAACAGGAGAAGGCTTGGACGGGGCATGGGAACGGTTCCTGTGGCTGGCGTGGAGGGAGCGTGCATTCAGCAGCCTCCCCTCTGCACAGAAAGCCGCTTTTCTTGTGCGCCAGCTGCCCCGGCTGCGTTCTCTCAGAGAGCTCTTTTCATTCTTCTAAATCCCGTGAATGAAAGGTGCCGCATGAAAAGCCCAGACAGCCAATATCTGCCAGTCACGCACCAGCTGCTGCACGGGCAGTGCCTGGCAGAGCAGCTCCCTCCTTTCTCGCCCTGCCATGTGTGGCAGCCAGCCGTGCCGCCCTCGGCTCTCCAGGGACGAGTGCAAAGGGCAAAGTGCTGGTGCTTTGCGTGCTGCTGCTCAGGCGTACCTGGTGTCACAGCCGATTTATGGGCCCTGGTCCCTCCGGTTCCTCGAGGGTACAGTGTTCTCTGTCACTGGGTGACTGGCAGAGCTCAGAGATGTTGATTAGCCATCCCTTCTGCTCACCACTCTGACTCTTCTTTCAGGGCATAGTGAAACTAGAGCATCCTCGCATTCACGTGGATTTCCCGGTGATCATCTGCGAGGTGTGAGTCCCAGACATCGCTGCCCACGGGCGGGAGGCCCTGCCCCACCGCCCCCAGCCTCACCAGGCCAGGCTGCGTCGTGTTCCCACCGAGGAGGACTCCGGGCACGGCGGCTCTCCCCTTGCCTGGAGGTGAGGCAGGACGGAGCAGGCCCTCGCAGGAGATGGGTGACTGTGCAACGACTGCTTAAAAACATCCTCGCTTGAGTCAGAAGACTAAAATACCTTTTGTAGCCTCTAGCCGACGTTTGATGGGTAACTGGAACTGCAAACAAGCTGCTGTGATTGAGCTGTTAAAGGGAGAGCAAGCCTGCACTTCTCACCAGAGAGAATCCCCTGCTTCTCAGGTATGCGGCCCAGGGAGAGCCAGGGCACAGTAACGCCCTGCCCTGCGCCCCGAGGTCCCTGGGGCCCGCAGGTTAGACGGCCAGTGTTGCAGTATGTCCCTTGACACGGTGTGATGTGACACTCCCCTGTGTGGGTTTGTTGCTGGAGGATAAACAGGGCAGGCTGAGGGGTCTCGAAGCACATCAGGCTGGCTGCTGCTCTCGTCTCGGGAAGGAGATGGAGATCAGATGCCGCTCTCTTAGACCTCGGTCTCTTCCCCCACTGCATTTCCCCACTTATGCCAGCGCTGGGGAGGTTGGCTTTGCTGCTGCCTGCTGGAGATCTCTGCAGTCCGTGGCCACTGCTGGTGGCAGCGAGGTCCCGGCTCTGCAGCGGACTTGCCTCCCCCGTTGTCACGCTGGCTCCTGCTGAGTGCCGTCCCTCCCCTGCTGCGGGGCTGAGCTGCCGGGCAGCTTCCTCACCCCCGCTGCTGTTTGAACGTACCTCCCTGTAGGCTGGGCCTTGACTGAGCCAAGCAGGAAAGGAATCCTCTCTTCCTTCCCTGTGCCCCTGAAACAATCAATCGGCGTACCTGCCCCAGCTTGGAAATCTCCCTGGCGATGTGAACTGTGGTTCCTCCCGCATCCCAGCTGGTGGCAGGAGGAGAAATGCGATGCACTTTAAAGGGAGGCTTTCTGCCCCACCTCGGAAGGTCCTGCTCTTTTCTCCTCTTTCCTCCCACTTGAGAGGGTCGAGGTCTTGGTGGCACCGAAGAACCTCTCACCCCGCGTATGTCCAGCTGCTGGGGGAAAGGCCTGACCCCAAACGCCCCTTGGCAGCATGAGGAGCCCCTGCCTCCCTGCTCAGCTGTGCCCGGACCGGGCAGGCAGAGGAGGACCGGCAGCGGGCACAGCTTTAAAGTGGGTCAGAGCCTACTCCCCACAGCAGCCATCTCGGCTTTCCTCCTCTTTCGTTCCAGAACTTATTTACTTTCTAAGCACTTCAGATGTTTGCTACCTCGATTTTTAATTTAAGCTGCTGGCACTTGGCTGCCAGCCCTGTCGGTGTCTACGTTGGATGTATCCATCCCCGCGTCCGTTGAGAGCCGCCCGGGCGCGGGGCCACATTCCCGGCTTCGGGGAGATAACAGCGGCGTGGCTGTTGCTGTCTTCCTGTCACCACCTCTTCCCTTCACGTCCCTCCACCCGCGGTTCCCATCGACAGGAGCGAGCATGCAGGGTGAAGTGGATGTGCTGGCTGCCACCAGGCAGGACAGTGGGAGGGCAGGGCTCGTCTACACTGTGATGCTGGGCGCTTCTTTCAACATCTTTTGTTCTCCTGCTTGCTTGAAAGAGTCTTGTCTTAAAACAATCCCTCACTGAAGTGTTTCTTATTTGCACCACCTGCTCTTGAGTTTCTCCCTGGCTGGAGCTCCCTGGGAAGGGCATTCCTTGGGCTCCACAGGAGAGCAAGAGCTGCTGTCCCCAGGAAGAGGAGAGAAAACCGTGGCCACGCTGTCTGTGCTGCCTTGTCCCACTGCTGTTTGAGGGCACGGGAAGCTGCACCGACCCTGCCTTGGGCATGGGGGAAGGAGGAGGAGGAGTGGGGAGAGGGTTGGTGTTGTTTGCCTGCCCCAGTGGGGAGCCCCTCCCCTGGCTGCCAGCCAAAAATCTGCTGGCAAGGCATGGCCCGAACCCGGGGGAGGGGGCAGAGACTGTGACCAGCTTAGCAAGGATGCTTTTGTCTTTTCTGACAGGCTGGCCATCCTTCCCCCAGTGTATTAAACATGCTTCCCCAAAACCCATGCCTTGTCCCACCCTTCTACCCCCTCAGTGTCACCAGAGTGGCAGCGAATCTCTGCAGGCTGCCAACAAGCTGCATCCTGCCCTGCTTCTTCCCAGGCTGGTTCCCACAGCAGCCAGCCCCCAGGACCCCAGCAATCCTGCAGCAGCAGGGCCTTGGGAGCACCTGGAGGGATCTTGAAAATGTGAAGGTCACTGTAAATAGTATCTGTGTCCACTGTGGTGTTGGAGCAAGCAAAAAAAAAAAAAAAAGAAGAAAGTTTTCCTTTTGATTCTTTTTTTTTTTTTTTTACAATTTCTGTGCAACATTGTGCTTTCCCGTGTGGATGTGTAGCCAAATCGTACTCACCGACACTAGGCTCCTTGCTCCTCTAGCGTGTGGGTAGGACCCATGGGTTTGGGAAATGTACACTACTTATGGTCCTTCCTCCCAGTGCATCTGTCCACTTTTGTTAAATTTCAATAAAATTATTTGTAGAGCCCACAAGTCCCAGAGCTGTCTTACTGGGGAGGGCGGCTGTGCCTGAGGGGAGGTGGACTTTGCCGCTGGCACTTCGAGCCCCCTGTTTTTTCAGGAAGGGGGTGTTTGTGCACATGTGGCCGAGCTGATGGGGAAGGACCCCTGAGTCACAGCCATTTCCAGGTGCTCCACTTGGCTCACGGCACTGGCAGGAGCTGGTGGCTTTGTCAGGCTGTGACTCTCTACTTGTAACTGCCGTGACATCTTTTTAAGTATATAACTAATGTGAAATATGTGTAATTTCCTTGCTCAGTCCCGAGGGCTGGAGCTCAGGCCTCTCTCCCCTCCCGTGTGGGGAGGGAGGTCTGAGGGATCCGGGGTTCGCAGGCAGCATTCTTTCAAGCTGACTCTTCCCATGGCTCCGCCCGAGCCCCGCGGGGGGGAGGATCCGCCTGTCCGCTCCTTCCTCGCCTGTCCTGCCAAATCAGTGCCTCATTAATCACGGGGGCCTGACGTTCTGGAGCTGGCGTGACCCTGTGCCGGGATGCCGCCCGTCCCTCGAGCATTGCCGGCTGTCCGTGGGGCAAGTGTGATCTCACTTTGTGCCCCCATGTCCTGTCCCCGACAGCCCTGCGAGTGTTTTCCTGCAGCCACCGTCACCTCTCATCATTTCCTCCGCGCAAGCCGGCTCGGAAATGAGCCGCAGATGAAAGCTGTCATGAGAGTGAGTGGTGCAGCGTGTCCTGCCAGCCCTCCAGCCTGTGGGGGATGAGGCTCTGGCCCATTCATCCATAGGGACCCCAGCCCCAGGAGGGATGGGTGGATCCTGGTGGCTTAGAAGGGGACCGGGTGGCTGTGAAGGGTGGTACAGCTCGGTGAGGTTACACAAGGCGGTGGCTGAGGCTCTCTGGCTCCGTGACCATCTCCGTGTCTGCCAGGGCCACCACAGCCCCCTCCTGCTGCCCGTGGGGCAGGGCCGTGCCCAGAGCCCCCAGCCCAGGGCGGAGGCAGGTGCTGACCTCCCCTCCTGGCTTCATGGCTGCTCCATCCCCAAGCTGACCTCTCAAACCTTGCCCCGACCTGTCTGGCACGAATGGCTGTGACTCATGCCCCGTTATCTTTATTTGCCATTCGTGAGGGATTCCCATCCTCCTGCTGCCTGCATGGAGTGGCTCGCCTGCTCAGCACGCCCCGGCCGCTGCCCACTGCTGCCATCCTGCACCCCTCTACCCTCTGGGAATGACTTGGAATGATCTCATGCTCGGCAGGGCAAGGGGAGGCTGGATCTCCCCAGCTGCCCACTCCCAAAACCAAGTCTTCCCTGTGGGAAGGAAGGAGGGAAACCGACTCAGGTGATGCGGAGCCCCGCTGAGGGGACAGCAGTGAGAACCTGCGTCACACTGAGGACATCCAGCGCTCCCAGCAGTGGAAATCCGTGACCCCTCCGGCCACCCCACTGCCGGTGGGGCTGGATACCTTCGCACGAGAAGGATGGAAAATTTTAGCTGCTGGCAACGGGAGCCTGTTTACTGCCCAGAGGGGAAGGGCAGCGCCTGCAGAGCTGGGACTTCTTGGCTCCCCACAATCTCTCCCAAGGGTTTTGGCAGCCAACGCCCGGCCAGCAGCTGACCCTCCCAGCCCCTCTCCCAGCCGGTGCCTGGCATTGCCTGCAGGCCAGGCCGAGCTGTGGGGTACAGCCCGTATTTGGAGTGGCCGGCCTGGACGCAGCGCCCATCCCTAGCAGGACTGTCACCCTCTCGGTGGGAGCTTCGCCACAAAAGCTGACACCCATGTGGTGTCACTAACTGGAGCCAGCTGCGGGTGCCTGCGGCCGGGGCTTGGCACTGGCGGCACCAGGAGCTGACACCGAACAATGCTGGGCTTGGTGCTCCCGCCTGATCCTTAGGGAGCTGGCGGGTGGCTGGGGAGCACTTCCGTAGATTCAGTCCCGCTTCCTTCCCCCGTCGGTCGCAACACACCCTCGCGGTCTGGCGCTTCCTGCGCGGGGGCACCCCGATGGCCCTCAGCCCAACGGGGCCAGCCCCGGCCAGAGCAGGCGGGGGACAGGCAGGACATGGGGACTGCCACATGGCTGGTCCCTGAGCCCTGCCTGTCCCGTCGCCTGCCAGAGGGGACCCGCTGGAGCCTTAGCAGTGCTCTGGGAAGGAAGCCCCCCCAGCCCTGTTACACCCATGGCCCCCCTTGTCCTCTCCGGGCAGGAAACCCACGGGGCCATAGCTGAGTCAGCAGCACCGATTGCCCTAGCCCCGCACAGGATGTCCTGTCCAGCACAGCACCGCCCTGGGGTCACCACCGTCCTGGGGACACTGCTGTTGCAGGGACACTGCTCTTCTGGGTTCACCACCACCTTGAGGACACCAGCATTCTGGGGTTACCAACGTTCTAGAGTCATCACCATCATAGGATCGCCAACATTTCAGGGACAACATGATCCTCGTATACCATCCTGGGGTCACCATTCCAGAGTCCCCATTTTGGAGTGATTATGATCCTGGGGACACCACCACCCTGGGGTTACCACCACCTGGGGACACCGTCCTGAGGTCACTGCGGATTTGGAGTGACCATGACCCCGGGACCACCACCATCCCCTGGGGACACCACCACGCCCCTGGGGACAGTCCCGTCCCGGGGTCACCGCGGTTTGGGGACCCGCGGCCCCGGCGGCCGCCGCAGCCCCGCGCTCCCCCCCGCAAACCGTGGCGCCCCCTGCCGGCCCCGACCGCGG